>JAQFZI010000041.1:0-30662 GCA_034695605.1 Eupelops occultus | reverse complement strand
AAACAAAGGATATATTGCTTTGAAATGATTTGAATTATTAATTGAAAGAAAATAATAAGAAATAACAATAAAATAATTTTGAAATCAAAACATAGTTTCCGTAATAATAGTATAATATTTCGTCAGTTTTGATAACGAATTCAATTAATCATAAAATTATTTTGAATCCAAAGCCAAACAAATTACTAAAATGATTGCGAAAATTGTTTATTTCATGAAAACAATGAATACATGACTTAAGGCAACGAAAACGAATCAAATTTTTATTTTATCGCATTTGAAACACATTTGAAATAATTTCCTTCAATACAAAAGAGATCTCATTTAATAAAATCAATGTTGAAATCGGGAAACCTCTTAGATATGGCCCTAAATATATCCAAAAGAATATATTTGGCAAAAAAATTCACTCTTTTTGTTAAAGAAAATACTAAATTGTTTCGGAAAAAGCAATCGACAAAAGAGTGAAGAAATATATCGATATTTCTCTAAAGAGAGCGTAAAATAAGTATAAAATAACTAATATATAGAGAATGAAGAGTAGAATTGAATATAAAAATTATGAACACATAGAGAATGGGAGCACAAACATAAAGTGGTGTAAAAAATTGGAGAAAAAAATCTACATGATTGATTACTGTTTTTCAACCTGAATAATAAAAATCAATACATTGAAAAACACATAATGTATTCACTTATGTTATGAGCAAAAAGTATAGTATTTATTATATTAAAACTGATGAAAAAATTTCCGACACATTATAATTCATTGTTTCCTCTTTAATACTGAGAATAGTCATCGAAAATGAGTGAAAATTATCTTAATTTACAACTAATTTAGTATACAATACATGGATTTAACAACATTTTTGACTCATGGATTAAAAATAAATTAAAATTCAAAATTGTTTTTTGCAATTAATTCCATTTCATTAAATATTTATGACTGAAATGGTTTTCACCAAATTGTCAAAAAGAAGGAGATGTTGAAATTTGCCATGATCAAAATCAATTTTTTGATGCCTGCAACTTATCAAACACTGAGTTTATTTGTGTTTTGAACCGATTATGTAGTTTTCTGGTCAGTTATTTCTAGACTCAAAACCCTATATTATTTGCATTCAATCATTTTGTAAGCACTGATCCAAAAGTTTTATAATAAATAGCTTTTTATGCCTTAACTCCAGTTTAAGTGAATTCATATTCTGGGTATCAGACAGAGGGTAAGCAATACTTCATCGTTTGCTCAGAAATACTGGGTATCTAAAAAATGTTTGAACAGTGGCTGACACCCTGTCCTTTGAGTCCTGTTTCCAATAAAAGTTATGTTAGGCATGCTTTGAATGAATACATAAAATGAGTCCAAATACAGATATACTCAAACGTAAATACAGGTGAGCGCTGGTATGCAAGCCCTGCCTACACATCCTTTTTATGAAGACCTTAACTCAATCTCTTCACCAAACAATAAATGAATGAATTCTCTACTCTTTGGGTAAAATGTTTTTCGATAATTTGCGGAAAAAATCTTTAGGGATATAAAAACTTTATTAAAACTGAATTTTCAGTGAATTAAAGGCCGAACAAAATTTTTTTTCTTCTAAATCTTTTTTTCTAAAAGTGAAGTCTGAAGAAAAAGTTTATCCCAATTCTCGGCTCAATTGACTCTTTAGGCTTTGAAGTGAGAGTAAAGGAGAAGAAAATTGAGGAAAGAAAATAAATTGAAACAATTTTGAGCCAAAAGAAAATTTCTATTAAACAAGAGAATAGAGCCCTCGATATTTTGGTCGACGAAAAAAATCGGAGTAATATTTTTTATATCGTTTCCTACGAAAATTGTGAATAAATATTTAACGCCTAAGCATATCATTAATCAATTTTATAGGGACTCTCTCTCTCTCTCTCTCTCTCTCTCTCTCTCTCTCTCTCTCTCTCTCCCCTCTCCCCTCTCTCTACCGATAATAAGAGCAAACATTATAGACATTAATATTAAGCGAATTCTTTAGTTAAATATCTGACTCTTCAATGGTTTTTGAGACAAAAATGAGAGTCAACTCAAAAAAAAGGAGAGGAGAGGAAGAAAAACAAAAAATTAATAGTCTTTCTCTTTTAGTCTTGGGTTTTAATATTGACTTCAAAACAACTCATTTGAGGAACAAAATTAATGGAAACATATCCCTAATTATTGCAATTTTTTTGCATTAAAAACATATCATTATTTTGGTTGTTCTGAACCTAAAATATTTTTTTCGCATTAATTAATCGATTGGTTTTCTGATTAGAATAACATTAAAATGTTTTTTCCATTAATATTATTGAAGACTAGAATAAAAATAATAACTAATAATAATAATAATTCTAACAAAAAATTGTTTCTTATCAGAAGACATGTGACAGTCATATAGAGTGGGAAATGAAAATCAATTTTTTTCTAAATTATTGATAAAAACTTTTGCGAATCCAAAACTCAATTTCAAAATGAATTCAATTATTAATTAAATTAGTTTTTACTCGAAATCAGAATTTATCACAAAATTAAAACTTTTTTAGTATTATTAGAAATTCCTTTTCCAGAGCACAGAATAATAATAATTTGAAATAATCTTAGTTTAGATGCAATTCTTAGGAGAGAGCTATGAATTAGATTAGAAATAGAGGCAAAAAAATTAGACAAAAAATATATGTAAAAAAGCTAACATAAAATGTAATGGATACAATCAGAGTCCTATCCATTTGCGAACTAAATCCAGTTATTTGTGAAATTAATTAAGATTTAGTGCCAAACAAATTGGATGAATAAAGTGTTGGTGTAATGAACTTAAATGTTAAGTGAAATCTTAGAGGATTTGGCGAATAGAGGCACAGTATAAATAAATGTTTGATTATAATTTTGGTTGCACAGCCATATGAGAGCTCAGAATGCGATTCATTCAATTCTAGCCCAAAAACTCTGTGTATATAATAAATGGACAGAAATGTAGATTATTATTGCTCTGTCTTAATGGTAGTGGAGGTAAACCCTTAACGAATATATGACTTAAATTACATATCACTCTCCATATGAGTAATAAAAGGGAGAAAAGAAATCAAAGGAAATTCAAAACCACCTGAAAAGTAAACTTGACATCAAAAACAACACAACACTGGAGACTCTTTCCTTGTTTACCATAACTACGCGTTCAATAAATTGCATAACAATTTACATAAGCCTGTGATATAACATAAAAGAACATGCACAAAAGTATTAGGTTCCGGACATTTACGGCTAATAGCAGTTCACGATTTGAAACAAAGTGAACCCAAAAACAAAATCCATTCGATTACGAACTGAGAGACGACTCAATCAAATGATAGCAACAAAACGAAGAAAAATGATCTGAGAATTGAGAAAACCCTCATTTTATTCCCTCTATTCCTCTGCTGAACATTTCATGTCATCAGAGGTAGAGCTCAGACTAAACAAGAAGAGACTATAGAGAACTATGAGAGGGAAGTATGACTTCAATATTTTTAATGTACTTTTTTTAATATAATGACACGAAAAGAGATTGACTTGACTTGACTGAGGACTACCAACAAAATAACTCTCCTTTCATTGCTTGCATTCAATGTTACCATTGAATCGAGTCTTCAAATAGTTTTTTTTGTGCGAAATAACTTTATGTCCGATCATTAGTGTAGAGACGACTCCTCTAATGAATGGATTTATATTATAGACAACTAATAGATATCGAAGAGCTAAGAGTCAGACCAATAAACGACTCGTCGAATAAAATAAACTTTTATTTTCAATATATTATGAAATATTAATATTGCTTTGGATTTGACAGCAAAAGGCTTTTGAATTTCTGGACACAAAACTAGAAGAGAGTCTCCAAAGCCAACAACAAAGCAGAAGAAGAGATAATTTCTGTTCAAAATTTATTTTAGAAGTTTTTACAGTCAATTCTGGACCGACAGTCGGTATATCTCTTTCATAGCGTTAGACAATTGAGAGCAACAAAAAAAAACTTTAAGCGAATAAAAATAAAGAACTTTAAATTCAATACAGTTTTTAAACGGAGCATAAAATTTATTGAACTTCACAGTAAAACCACAAAATATAAACTAATCTCTACTAATAGTAGAGATTTAGAGTACAGCAAAATAGAGGCTAAACAATGAAATAGAAAGAGAGAAAAATTGGGTTTCACTGAAATATTGAGGAAGACGTAAATTTTTTAGAGCCCTTTACAGCACAGAATAGACAGACCAAACGGATATCAAAAAAAGTGTAGGACTTAGAGATAGGAAGACATAAAATAGAGTTCAGACACAAGAGCTGTGTGCGTCTCTTGAATCGGGTGTGCATCTAATGTCTACCTCTTCGGGTGTTATCAGCACTGATATGACCAGAACTCGAAGAAATGCATCGATTTTTTCTTATTCTCAAAATTATCTGTTTCTCTGCACTGTCTGCTCGACAGTAATAGAGAGAGCACTGACTTAAAGTGTCGGTCAAATGTGTTTCACGACTTCTATTAGTGATGCGCACAACAAATGGACACTAAAAACATAGCAATACTTTTATGGCAAAACACATTTTGAGCGACAGTTACACAGATTTTAACTTTTCGACCCGAGAGAAGACTATACACATATTTTTGTTCGCTTTTTTCGCATTCAATCACTTAATCACAAGAAAAATATTTTTTTTGCTTCAATCAAACCTTGAGAGCAGTTGTATTAGAGTTCAAATGAAATATATATAAAACACGTAACGTCTTATACAGCGCTGGAATTGTAGTGAAAAACTGTTTTGTGTGATAACTAGAGTCCTCTTAACAATTGGCAACTCAAACACTCAATAAGTCTGTGCTGTTGTGCTGTTCATCTTTTTCTCGGCAACAGATCTTCCTTTCGTTTGAGTACATAACACACACCGAGACTTATATAACGCTAACAATTGTATAATGAGATTATCATAACATTAAAAGACATTTGAGGAGAGACTCGCTTTGAATCACAACTCGAGTGACACAAAATCAAAATGAGTTTTAGTGATGAGACGAACAGCAAAATAGCAATAATAACATACTTATTGTGGAAGAGGGGAAGGAGAGACACACTAAAGAGTAAATCTATTTTTATAACTATAATAATAATGCGATTAATGTAAACATTGGACTCATAACAAAATATTTACTGAAAACTGTTATTACAATCAATTTTGGCCACAATATTACAAATGAATTCCAAACCAATTCTCGCTATAGTTATGTCTTTGGAAACAATTCCACAAAAAAATATTAAAAGACAAATAAGACGATTATTTGGACATTGAATCTAATAGTGGGGCACATCATAACACGACAACAGAACAACAGTAATGCAATTGGTTTGGAGTCAACACTAACTGCAAAACTCGATTCCAAACACAGAAATTCCGAAAATAGTTTTAAAGTGAGTTTTGGGGAAAATCTACAGAAATGCACGAAAACCAGTGCTCTCTCGCCCTGTGTTTGGTTTTAGATACAAAAATGACAAATATTTTCGTTGATATACAGACAGTCAGTTGTATTGGAGAGTCAGTCATAAACACAGAGAGCACCATTACATTCAATATAGTCGAGTAAGCGCTTGGCAACAACCGGATCAACTACCTGAGCAACTCTGGCTCACACACAGTGAAAGTTAGTGGGCCTGAAGGGGATAGGGGGCACTCTGGTAGAGCTATCGGAGGAATAGAGCCGCCGGCGATATGTTGTGTGCTCAGTGAATGACTGAGCTCTGCATCCATTGCTCGGCAATGAGGAGAGACCGAGAAAACACACCGAAACATATCAAATATATTGACTGCGTTTTAATGCAGCTGTGCTTCAATGCTGTGCTTCAATACTGAATGTTATGCAAGGAATGCAATCCGACTACATTTGCCGCTTCTTTCTCTACTGCCGAGTCTCAATCGCACATATAATTCCACCCCCTCTTACCAGCGCTGCAGTTGTGCTCTAAAGTCAATGAACCCCCCATTTCATGATTTTTGCTCCGAGTAGTAGTAATGAGGAGAGGGAGAGGGAAAGAGAGAGAACAGCATTTAGTCATTACTTTGGAGCACACAATGAGTTAAAGAATGGAGTTTAAGAACTGAGCAGAGGCTGAGCCCAGCAGAGGCTAAAATTGGCAAAATCTAACTGTGATTATCATCGGAAACGCGGAAACGTGTTATAACAGTGGTATAAGTGTGTGCTCTCAATGTGCAGGTGGAGCACAGGCCTGACTAACTGTACGAACAATTGTAAAGCATTTATTGTGTAAGACTTTTTCAGACATATGTAAGACTGAGTGGTGTGTGTTTTGTGAGGCATCCCATTGTAGATCAGAGTGCAAACTCTACTCAAATGCCAGTGACTCACAAATCACTGCCAGAGAGAGGGCTCAGAGACAAGAATAGCAGAAATGATGAGAATTGCAAAAAATGGTTACAACACTCGGAAAATACTGATTCTATCACTTTTTCAGAATAAAGACAACAGACGAGAGAGAAGGAGAGGGAAGAGGGGAGGAGAGAGAGAGAGAGAGAGAGAGAGAGAGAGAGAGAGAGAGAGAGAGAGAGAGAGACTTTTAGAGAGTAGTCTTAAGTGAAAAACTCTTAGTCTTTGTATTCGAAATAAGACTAAAAAAAGTTTTTTGAGAGAAAAATTCGAAATAAAAATAAAAAACAAAAATAGTGTCTGACTTCTCGACAAACCCTTCAAATGATAGCAAAGCAGAGGATTTGTAGTTTAAATACATTAGAAGTCTATAAATTTATAATAAGCCAAAGAATACCAAAAGAGAGTGAATTCCTCTTTTTTAGTGTTTTTAAACTTATGAAAGGTTCAAATACCAAGAATATTCTGCCGGCTGTATAACAGGTATTTTAAATCAATTCAAAATATCTTTAAATAACTTTATTTTTGTTAATTTGAAAAACATCTTAAGAGGAAGAAGAAAAATATTAGAGATAGGGATGAAAAATGAAGTGTAGGACAGAGACCACCACTGAATGTATGGCGGATTTAATTAACAGAAGAAAACTATTTTAAGAATTCTCAACAAAATTAATACCAAAAAAAGAGAACAAAAATTGTTTGAAAAAAAAAACTCAAAAATAAAAGAATCAAAGAAATGATTAATTAAGGGATTGGTGTCTGACCTGTAATCAATTGGACCGCCAGAGTATGACAACAACCAAAGTGTTCTGTAATGGGAAAAGAAAATAGATTATAGAAATTCAATCTAATTCAATTAAGCAAGGTAATCAGTTGTAAGACCAACACCATTATCAATTAGGAAATATTTGAGCCAAAACTCAAACTGTTTTATACGGAACTCCAAAAAATAGTATAAAAATGAAATTAAAATTTAATTATTTTTTTGGGCAAAACTCCATTAAATTTTTCATTCATTTCATTCATATATTAAAACATTTTGGGAAACATTAAGAGAAGAAAATAAATTACATAAAAAGGTTTTTTTAAAGCATTTATAAAATGATTTTTACTCGTTTAGAAACGATATTAAACTAGTCTTTAAAGAAGGAGTTGTGCTTATAATCAGCGAAATAAGAGGACATAAATTTTTTGATTGTTATTTTTTTGATCGTTTTTTTCGTGATTGTATGGACACAAATACAATGACAGTGTGTGCTCAGGAATGCGTGTCCGATATGCCATCGAATGGTACTGCAGGACAACCAGAGGACTACACAATCATTTAGTTGCGAAATCAAGTCTCAGTTGAAATCCGAGGGAAGAGACCCGAAAGAAATGAAATAAAAAAAAGTATTTCTAATAAATGTGTTTTGTTAAGAGAGCACAGAATAAAAAAATATTTGCGTCGATTATTTTCTTCTTAATTCTAGTTAACAATTGGTTCAAACAATTGCCGGCAAACGAGAGATAACACAACTTAGAGACAAAATAACTGGTCTGAGCGATGAGATCAGACTCTGTCTGAACCAGAATCGGGAGCATTGAATGCCAGGAGAAGAGGGCAACAAATTTATTGGAACGATAGGGTATTTCGTGAACCGATTTAAAACAAACACGAAATGTCTGCAAAACTTTTTTATTGTATATTTTAAAATCGAGTTTTTCCGAAAATAATTGGAATTTTTGGCAATAATTTTACTATAATTTCAATGTTAAAAATGCTTTTTAAAAAATTTGATAATAATTTCCAAGATTTATATCTTTTGACTCTTGAAAATGAGCCGAAATTTGCGGAATAACCCTCTTATTGGATGATAATATTCACATGAATTGGTGCTAATGTTTTATAATGTTTTTTATTTGAATATTTAATCCCAACTTAGAGTCTGTTAATTATATTTTATTCAAATTTTATTGCGTTATCAAAATAAGCACCTGGTCTTCTAATCAGAGTGACTCATTATATCGCAGCCCACAATAAGCTCCGGTACTCTTCTCTTTGTTGATAGATGCAAATAATTCAGATCAAGACGGGGTTCAATCCCTGATTAGTGCCAAATAATTCCACCCAAATATTAAATTTCAAGAAAATTTCTTTTCTCAACACAATATTGAGTCATATGATGTCCGTTCAAAAAGTGGGCGTTCATTCTGTGTGGAAGAGCTCTCATTTGAACCCGGGATAGATTTGGTAATAGGCGACGACAGACAGCGATCGCTTAAAAAATCTGTTCTCTGATTGAAAATACATTTCAGACATAAAATTCTGATTAAAACATAAAATTGAAAAAAACCGAATAATAAGAGACAAACAGTCTGTCTGTATTGCAAATGTGATGCCGGTGCTGCTCAACCTATTTAATGGCAAATATTTGATTGAATTTATACTGGTTTCAAATGTAATAAATGAGCATGGGCCTCGATATGGCATCAATGAAATGGCATATTATATGTGCTGTACTTTATTGCCTACATTAGAGAAATGCATATATCATAAGCGTATGCAATGATGATCATTGTCTGGCTGTCTGTGCGATTCGAATGCCATTCTGTGCCTTTCTATGATGTCTCTGATGTTCAACCAATTTTCGTGAACAACAATTTTAAGTTTTAAACTCATATATTTGAAAGTCTGAATCGCACTATACTTTTTAGGATCGTTTCTCATTTTGTTCCCTCATTTAGAATAAAACTCTAATATTATATGACTTTTTCACTCCTCTCTCTCTCTCTCTCTCTCTCTCTCTCTCTCTCTCTCTCTCTCTCCCTGCCTGTCCCTATCGGTAGTCGAATAGCTTTCATTACAGATATTTTGTATATTATATTATATTTGGTGTATATTTTAGATTAGGTTTAAAGCTATCAAAAAATGAATGTTAAAGAAATTCTTCATTTTTGTTACTTTTGATATCATATGCTATTTGCACGAAAAGTCTGTTATATTTTCGTTTAAATTAATTTGATTTGAGTCCTCTTTTTTGTGAGCCTCTAAAGTCTCAGATGCTGTGAATTATCGATATTTGATACTCGAATATGGTTTGTGTGTAAAGCGTTTTGTTAATGTCAATACCTTATATACACCAGTGCTGTGCATTGCCTAACAGTGCAAATATGTTCTCTTATATCTAGAATTTTGTTGCAATATTTTTTTCCACTTCTTCTCGCTTTGCCTCCACTTTTCAGACATAAATATGTCGGTAAGAGTTCGCAAAATTTAAACATAAATCTCATGAAATATGTTTTTGGAGTGAAAGCGAATATATTTTGTGTGTATTTGAACTCAACTATAACTAGAAGTTTGTATTGAGAAATATATAGCGGGTATATAAGTTAGAGTCAGGTCATTATATCAATGTCTGATTCGTAGCCGCTTTTATTCACTAAACTTACGGCCGATGACAAGTCTAAGTCCTTCTACGCTCTCAGCCATTCAATTGCATAAATACTATTCACAATTCTCTCTCTCTCTCTCTCTCTCTCTCTCTCTCTCTCTCTCTCTCTCTCTCTCTCTCTCTCTCTCTCTCTCTCTCAACGTATTTACAACTTTTTTCTTTCATTCATTGCTCTGTATTCCTGATTAGAACGGTTTGATTCTTAGGTTTCACTACAACCACATCTCTGCCCCAATCATACCGTATATGTGAATATCTGTTTGAGAAGGAGTCTGGAGGTTGTGTTTTGTTGCATTGAAAAACAACACTTTGACTTTGACTTCTGTATCCGGTATTTAAAGACATATTCATTGAAAGATTATTCGCTTTATATATATATTGAGATATGTTTCAAAACACAACACTCGAGTCAACTCTCAAAACAAGCATTTCATCTGAAATATAACGATTGGCGTAATATATAACTCGTATTTGTGTTACGATTAAGTGCTGGCGAAGAAAACTGACTGACTGTCTGTCTATGTGCCCACACATTACTCTATTGTTAGCACAACTGTTCCCTTTCTCTTACTTTAAGACTACAGATATCTGCTTTCAAAAAGTGTAAAGAATTCTAAGATATGATTGGATTTTAATTGGCATAAAAAATAAATAAACGGAATGATCTTGTTCAATTATACGCATGTTCTACTGCAACAAAAGGGCTATGGCTTTTTATAGCTCAGAATAATTTAGAAGTAAAGAAGAAAATTCAATTATCTCGAGTTTAAATATTTAATGACGAGACGAGTAGTTCATCTGATCTTCCAGTGGTGAACATAACTGCCCACAACTCTCAATGAAGTTCTTCTTCGATAGACGACTACCACTTTTTATATGGAAGAGTAGATGGTTATCAACAATTTCATAAGATATTATATATATGGGGTTCTTTGAGCACAACCTCTGTTGCCATCAACTGTTGTGTAATCAACGAAAATACATGTAATCCGAGACTTATTTGTTAAGAAAATGAGAAAAGTTTGTGGAAAAAAATATTTAATATTTTGTGAAATAACTACTGATAGAGAAGATATTCAACTAAAATAAAAAAAAATATTATTATTACAAAACATCGACGAAAACTACAAATTTTCGATTAAATTTTTTTGCCCCCAAATAGAGGAAAAAATGACTATTCACTGGAGAGTGGAAGAGTGGAGAAGTTTAATCACAAACTGATAACAATTTCTCATTTTTCCAAAAGTTAATAACAGTATTTCGTAACAGAAATGAGAGAAAAAAATTGAAATTTTCAAAAGTTTATTAACTCTTCCGTTCATTTCGTTAGCAACAGAGCGAAAGAGAAAAAACAATTAAAAAATGTTTCGATATATGTGTATATAAAATGCTATTCAATTAAAAAAATATTGAGAGAGAGAGAGAGAGAGAGAGAGAGAGAGAGAGAGAGAGAGAGAGAGAGAGAGAGAGAGAGAATGATTTAAGCAGTTCTCATACAAAATGAATTGAAATGAAAAAAATAAAACTTAAGAAAAATGTAGTAAAAAAAAGAGGTACACCATTATCAACATCAAAAAGAATTTAATCCCTGGGGATAAAAATAATACGTAATGTGTTTGCTATGTCTGCCATACAAAGCAAGGAGTGAGAGAACAAGAAATGCTATTTTTCCCACGTTCGCCCGATAAATGAGCAAGCATGAATTTTTATAGCTTAAAAAATGCTTTCTGCTCCTCTATATGCCAGAGTCATATACTGTCGGTTAACCTGTATATACACATAGACTTTATACATGTATATAACTCGCTGTATGTGTGAGTGTATGCAATAAAAAGGCAAAACAACTCACGATTCAGTACTTCTTGAACCGAATAAGTTAAGAGTAAAATATATAAAAATATATAAAAGTCGAAACGCATGGCAACAGACAACAGCCCCACAATATTTATATACAATGTATTGCATTGCATTGTATTGCATAATACAGAGGATAAGAGTTTTTCAATGAAGACTCAGACTCTTGTGCTAAGAGAAAAACTTTTTTATGGCCATAAGTCTTGCTGTCAAACTATGGTAGGCTCTCCTCCTCTCTCTCACACAAACAAATTACTAGTGTTTATAAAAAAGAGAAATTTAATTATAAAACGATTTTTACATTAAGAAGAAAAATACACAAAAAAAGTTCGCCACAAAAAAACTCTTTACTAAAGAAGAAAACTTTTTGTCAAACTTATTGTCAAATAAGGCTTTTCTCGCAAACAGACAACCGTTTGGATTAAACGAATGAAACGAATTATCATTTGAGTGAAGAACTGAATGAATATTGAATTTAAAGACTTTGAAAAAAATGTGTGAAAAGACTGAATTCTTTGTATGTCTGGTAAAAGAGAAAGGACTGAATAAAATAGAAGTATTGCTGAGCGAGAGAAAGAAAAAACTGCTCAGAATCGCATAGAAACAGAGGAGAGCACTAATAGATAGGCTATACTTCTTATACAATTTTAATATAAAAAGGAGGTAACCTTGAAATGCAACATAGGTTGAGGTGGTTCGGGAGCATTGGCCCAAACAACAACTATTACGAAATACTGAACACAGTATGCATGTGTGTGTGCTCTCATAGTCTTAGCAAAGAAGAAGGCATAGAGTGTAATAGTATATAAAAACAATTTGGCGTTCCTGTCACGTATATTCATTATGACGTTCCCAAAGCGAGCATATCTTAATGGTCCCTCAAAATTTGTCTTTTTTTCTACTCATAGTCGGCACACAGAGCCCTCTCCTTTGGTTTTGCTCATAGCTCTCTGGGCTATAGTCTCTCAGCTGGTCCTAAATATCAACTAATTTTTTTGTTAGGAGATATCGTTGGGAGTCAACGACGCGCACAATTGCGACATCGGTTTCGGAGGATTGAATTTAATTTCTCTAACATTTCTCTCACTCTCTGTCTATGGAGTAATGATTTTTGTGAGTTTCGAGTTGACTACTCTCTGAGCAGTTTTCGTCACTCTCCTCGTCTACTATTATGACTGACTATTTTTTAATAGCCGTCTCAAAACTGCTTCATGTCTTCCTTCTTCTTAGTATATGTTTGGGTCAGTAACTAAACCATTGAATACAATGCAATATATATCTAATATATTGCGAATCCTTTTTCGTATCATTATTTTTGTTAACGCTTTGAGACATCAATAAAAGAGGTTCTGTAGTCTATGCTCTCCGGCACAGCCATAACGGTTCAGTTCAAGGGCGGACACCTATCAAATATCACACGTCATGTCAAACATTTGGCAAAAGAAGAAATCAGACGAAACAAAAAAATAATGGCATTAACTAATGTATAGCCGCATAAAACATAACTATCTATCAGCTTATATATATAGACACCTCTCTCTCTCTCTCTCTCTCTCTCTCTCTCTCCCTCTCCCTCTCCCTCTCACTCTCTCTCTCTCTCTCTCTATCTATATATGCTTTATATCAGAGAACTTTAATTGAAACGTAGGACAGGAGAAAGAGGTATGGATTCTCTGTCTATGCGGGAGACTTAATATTCAATATAATAGTCAGCAATAATCGAGAACTCGAGTTACGCCAATTTGGAGCCCAGGAATCACGATATCTGTGATTGACGACTGACGAGACACTCAGCCTTTAGATACACTGCGAGAGAGAGCGAGAGAGAGAGAGAGAGAGAGAGAGAGAGAGAGAGAGAGAGAGAGAGAGCAAGGGAATATGCAATCTTTGTCATGTGTAATTCAAGGTAAACACTATACACTTGCAATAACTTCAATACGACTGCACCGACAGTTTACTATCTTTACTATCGATAGTTAATATTATTAGTTATTATTATTATTCTATACTTTTGTATACATTGTCTCAAAAATCTTCTTCGCGATGGAAAAACTTCTTCACATTTGCCGCACAATCTTATCGTTAAAATAATCGTAAAAAATAATTCCCTTTTTTATAACTTTATTTAACTTATAAAATGAATTCACGATTTTTTTGTCACAAAAACGAAAATCTGATTGGAATTCATAAATGAATTATACTTTTCTGCTGAACAAAGGAGTCAAACATTTTGTACATAAATCCGGTTTTAATGTAATAATAATAAAAAAAGAAATAGATTTTCAATGAATTTAATGTGTATTTCGATGTAATTTTCAAATTGAATTTAAGTGTTTTCAAAATTATTTCATTATTTTCTTATTTTTATTATTAACTTTTGTTTTGTTTTGTTTGAGATCATACTCTTTGTCTGTCTTTGAATTGAATACATATTTATAGCCATAAAAATACATATAAATAATGAAAAATAATTATTTTCAATAAATAAAGGCCTGAATTAAGAATTTTATGCAAAAATTATTTTATTCATTGCTATAATATCCGTAATAATAGTAATAATAATAATTCATAAACACATTGAAGTTAATGTAAAATTGGGAAATAATTGTGATAGCTAATTATCAATATTAGTGAACATTAAATGTTGAAACCTCTTTTGAAATTTCATTGGATATCAGAATTACAATTAAACACATATTTGATGGGAAGAGTCAGACAGAGTGAGAGTCAAAGACATAGACAGACATAAAATAAAAACAAAATCAAGAAATACATAAATTCATGAAATATCGAGAAATTGAGACATAAGACGGCGTTAATTAAAATTCAGACGAATTTAATATTTATTAAATAAAAAATAAAAAGTTGTAATCAATTTCCAGAATTAAATTATTTTTTTTCTGTTCAGAAGAAGATATTCGGAAAAACTTTCTTTGAACCCAAAGTTAAGATAAAACAGATATTTCTGGTCATAGAAGAAGAAGATGTAGAGGAATAAGAAGAAGAGGATACAAACTCCAAATGTTTAATTAGATTCTGTTAAGAAAATTACAATTTTATTATCGGATTTAAAGTCTGCGAAACATTAATTTTTGATGAGAACTCAAAGTTCAAAGTTGAGTTTAATATTTATATAAAAAACATATATTTTAGATAAGAGTAGGGAAAGTATTCATTAGTTAAACGAATATTTCATTTCATTCACTATTATTTGATTTTGTTTTGTCTGAGAAGAGAGAAGTAATTTAATAATTCAGATGAGAGTCAAGTATTTGTCAGATTTTGTTACAAAATGTCACTAAAAATAATTAATAATTTTATAGACGAAAAACCACTTCTTTTGGAAAGCAGTGACCAAACAATTGTATGGTTTTCTCTAAAAATTGAAAATTTAAACAAAAATAGAAGAAAAACAAAAGACAAGTGAAAGGAAAGGAATCCTCAGAAACAAAGCAAAAGACAAAGAAGTTTGCAAAATTCAATTTCTTTAGGGGAAAATCAAATATAATCTAAAATTACTTCGCCTTCTCTGACATGAATTCTAAGGCAAAGATTGAAAGAGAAGACAAACATTTCACTAGAATTGGAAACGAAATGAGAGAATAAGTAGTTTTGAGAAAAGACAGAGAAAAAGATTTTCAGACAAAAGACGTGAAGAGAGAGAAGAGATGACAATAAAAAAAACTTTAAGACAAAGGAGTGAAGAAACAGACAAAATATATTTGATATGAAGGCATCCGTGTCTTAGGAAAGTCATTATCATAGGGATGGAAGAGGGAGACAACACAGAGCACAGGAGGAAGTGTTTCACTCAAAAAAATTGATGTGACTCTTAGTTGAAGGTATAGTCTGTCTCATTGACACAATTCGTTATTGAATTTATTTTCCGCCAAATGGAGTCGACACAACCCTTGACACAAATAAAATGTTTAATTTCCTCGATTATATCAACACTAAACAACATTTAAGTCTTAGTATTCAAAACATAGGATCCGAAAATCGCTTTTGAAATGAACACAATTTTTATTTTTGCGGAAAAATTTTTAAAAAAAACTAAACACGAGTTTCGCGAATTCCCAGAAAATATTGGGTTTTAATTGATTAAAATTATTATAATTTCACAATTCATATGAAAATTGAATATTTAAATACATATTAAAATTTATGATTAAACTAAACATTAAAAGTATTAAAAACTAATTTTTTTTAACAAATAAATAGTAAAAAAAATTTCTATTAAACTGAATAATAATAATAATCAAATGCCAGGCCTTTAATATCGCCGGGGTTTTCCATTTAATTTTCTAACTAGCACAACTAAACGGCAATAAAAGCTGATAAACTACAAGGAAAATAATTGTCTTAAAAATAGCGAATGCGTCATAAGATATATTTGAAGTCAAAACTAAAATAACAAAAACTACATTTCGAGTAATAATACAGTGAAAGGCTTTTAGTAAAATTAGTTTCTAAATAAATATTAAGAGCAAAGAAAAAGTCAAATTGAATAAAGTTTCTAAGAGTGAGGCAAAGAAAAAGAAGCTTGCATGATAAATATTAAGTGCATATATTATTATTATTATATAAAATGTATCTGGCAGTTTTTTTGCTTGTATATCAACTATGGGGTTATGCAAATGACTTTCTAATGTTATATAAAATTGAATGAAAAACATAAATAAATAGATATATTAAGTGACGGAATGAATGAATGAATGTTTGCGTCACTCGTTTCCAAAGGAAATGGATTTGTATTCAACAAGTATTGCAAATAATGAATAAAAATGACGACAAATATCTTTACATTAGAATAAGAGGAGAGACATAATAAACACTACTTTGTAGAGAAAGAGAAGACTTTGTGCTAAAAGCGAGAACCAAAATTCTGTGCTACTGTTGGGAAAGGATGCAAAGAGAGGAAAGGGAATTAGAATTATATGAGTTGTATAACACAAATAATAGGCCTCTTTTATCACATTTCTAGTGATCAAATCGATGACAATAAATAAATAAAATAAAATATCAGACAATATTGAATAAAACGAAAATTTCTTTTATTTTCTTCTCTATTCCACAGCTTTTTATATATTTATATATATAAAGGAATTTTGCGAATCTATTCGTTAGCAAAAGAGGGCCGGAATTGGAAGCCATATCACACACACATTGTATTCTCTCTCTCTCTCTCTCTCTCTCTCTCTCTCTCTCTCTCTCTCTCTCTCTCTCTCTCCTCTTTTCTCTGAATCTTTTTAGTCTATACTTATTTCTGTTGAGTATTTCATTTCATGTATTCGTTTGATTGTATATAACATATCAACAAAAGAATATGTTCTGTATATTAACGAAACAATTGAAGGATAAATAATTCCTAAGAATTGTCTGCAAAATATTTTTCTATTAGAAGAAAACAACACAAAATAGTATATGAATTGTGAGACGAGAGAAGAATTGGATCGAGTATTGAATTATACGCAAAAATATATAAGTCGTCTGACAATAATCAGAAACTGATTATAAGAAATGATATAAAATTTTTATTTGTATTTAACGAGAAAAGTGACGAATAGTTTTTCAATAATAACAATAATAAATATTTGATGGGTGAGAGAAAAGCAGCAAAATTTGGGTCTAATTTCTCGAAATTATATTTTCTTCTTTGAATAGAATCCGGAATAAAATAATTTCATAAAATAAATTGAATCATAACTTTTCGGTATCTCTTTTTTCATCTTTTGTTAGGAGAGAGCAAAATTCAAATTTTGAAAGAATTTAAGTACGAAAGAGCCGTTTGAATGCGAATCAAATATGAATTCAATTAACTTAAGTATGATTTGAGAAAAATAGCCGCAAAACAAATAATAAATTTCTCTCTATTTTTCCGAATCATTCGACTGAAATGTTTTACGCGAAGAAAATAATACATAAAAATATAATTTCTATCATTCATTTCATTGACATTCATAGCATTCATTCAATGATAGCGTTTGAAATGAAAACAATCGACAAAAATGTGTTCTATTGAAGCAAATGATTTACTGAATAAATGAAAGCCAAGTATAAAATAGTATAAAAATAAATCATAAATTGATTCAACGAATAATACCCTGAATTCCAAATAAAAATAAGATAAAGTTATTGTAAAAATAAATTCAAATTAAATAAGAAATGACTTTTAGATGAGTATTGCATGTGATCTGATGGCAAAACTAAATTATCCAGCAATTTTCAAAATTTTATTTCAATCGAGCAATCATTGGATCAGAAAAGAAATTACAATTGAATTTCAAAAAAAAAGTTAAATAAATTCATTGCCAGAATTGAATTTAATTTGAAATATGACTGGAAAATGCTATAAATTACCAAGCAAATAGTTATGAACACGAGTAAAGAAGAATTGATATCCAGCGAAAATTAAATTCTGATATCATTTAATTTTGAAAATAGGCTCTCCTCTCGCTATTGTGAATAGAAATCGAGAAATTGTGTCGAGAATAACAATTTGTGAGATAAATCACTTAATAATTGTATGAATGAAACAAAAAAACCTATTTTATCGACTATTGGTTGCAAAGCAACCGAATTAATACAGAAGAAGAAAATATAGCCTTTTTTAGCGCTGATAAGAAAACTTGTGACTTATATCGTATGCAAATATCAGATTTTATGTGAAATTTAATAATAATTTGTGAACAAAATAAAGACCAAATCATTTGAAATATTGTGTACCGAAAGTCACATCAAATATTGAAAAAACAGTCAGTTTTTCGCAATAAATATTAGAAAAAATCTGATATCAAATATGTAAATAAAAACCCAGAAAAGGGTTCACAAAACTTTTTTTTAGTAATTGAATTTATTTTTCAAAACAAATTTATTCAATAAAGTTATCAATAAATAAAATTTTAGTTGATTTTGATATCGCATTCAAAAAAAGATTTGAAGTTGAGTTTAATGAGTAATGAAATTATCTCTGATTTATGTTCACTTCTCTCATTAAAATTAATACATATTTTACTTATTATTTTATTATTATTATTATATAAATCTATGAATATATAGATTATATAGAGATATGAGTTAAAGCTTTGATATGTGAAGAATTTAAACATTTGTGTAGAGATAGGAATATTGAGACAAGCAATACATCAATAGACAAATAATAAGTGTATACACACCCAACTCAAAGGAGAGCACAGGAATAAATATATATATGAAGAAGAAACTGTTCGACAACTCTCTGCCCAAATTGGCAGCTCTGCCATTGTATAGACACATATAAAATATAGTTAAACACAGATCTCATTCATACAAATATTGCATTTGAAAGAACAGAATCTATTTTTATGTATATATTTATAAACAAAACGTAAAGAAATCAAATCAAAAGCGCGTCTAAACATTCAATGAATAGACAGAAATACAATTTGTGAATACCATCACAAAAGCCAACCATAGCTCTGATAAAAGCATTTTTTGTGCAAATTATTGGCAGTCAGTCTAAGATTACAATTTACGTGTCAGGTAATGGGCGATCAAAGGGACGGCCAATAACTGAGGCAAGAGTGAGAGGAGAAGAATAAAAAAGCACAGATCAAATGAGGCTGTTCTTCAGCACAAGCTTCCTATCGATAGCTTTCTCTCGCTTTTAAACCATAACTGAGTTTTCATGGGTCGCTGCTTTTCAATGATAGCCCAAAAATTATATGGATTGGCACCGTCATAACGCCAATGGTATACCAGAACCTGACGCGTGTCGGTGCCCAACATATTGAAGCAACTTTTTTTTCCAAAGACAAGACCCAAAAGCAATAAAAATAATAAAATTATTACCCGATTGCAAGTTAGAGCCTAAACCGAATAATTGACGCCCAGAACAGGGAGAGGGAGCACTAGAAGAATATGTCTGGTTACTGATGGAGGCGGCAATAGATTCAGTGTTAGTTTTTTTATAATATTAAGCACTTATAATATAGACCCAAAACACAAAAAAAAACTTGTATTTGGCATCAAATGTGTATTAGGCCTGACATAAGGCAATTGCAATACTGCACTGGTATATGGTTATGTGTCTGTGCTATGAGAGAACTAAGGTGTAATTATGTGTTAGATTATTACCCATCCTTCGCATCCCATTGCGAGCTATCAAAGAGCTGGTAGAGTCGATATAAGTGGCAGCCTGTGTCTGGGCCCCGGCCTTCACTGCAAATGCTAACAGATATGGACATATCCTTCCGCTAATAAATATCTGATTTATATTATGTTTTGCCAATAATTCCAAATTTAGTGATATTTGAATCACTGATTGAAAAAAAAGGAGACAAAAATATTACAATTTTTTTTAATTTTTATGGTTTTGTTTATTTTTATTTTTTTTGTACTCAAAACTTGTGATGCATTTCCTTCTAAAAGATGACATACTTTGGCATTGTTTTGATCAGATTCTCACTACATATATATCTCATTTATATATAACCTACAAAATCAAATACATATCACAACTGTCTCTTCACATACTTGGAGACAACAAAAGGCATAGATTTTTGAGTCAAGTCTTGTTCTTCGGCCACAACTCAATTCAATATTATATAAAAAATATATAATACGATAGGTTTCGATATATTATATGAAAAAACTACTCAAAGTCTCTCTCAATTTCGTGGCAGAGCTCGCAATGAATAGAAGAGAAGAAATAAATAAATAAAATGTCAAAAAATAGAGACACTGATAGAGAATAGAATGAGAGGACGAGTGGGCCCACAATCTAAGAATAAAATGCAGGAAAATCTCAATCGATAACCATTTTTCTCGTATTTGAATTTAGAGACATAGAAGACGTGCTCTCACTTTATAATATACTACATATAAACAGAAGACGAGACCAGAGATGAGATGAGAGCCAAAAGAATAGTAAAGAAAGTAAAGAGAAAAACAGTTTTTTCATTTGATTCGTAAACTAAAGCTATGGCTTTAAATGTTAACTCTTATTGTCTGCCAGAGATAGCGATACAACAAATTAGAGGAAGGAATCAAACGACTGAACACTGAATGCAAGTGTGAGAGAGAAAAAGGAGAGGATGCAGAGGATGTGCAGCCAAAGTGATAGAAGAGTGCAATGAGAGTCAGGTTAGAGTAACACAAATACGAACTGACAAATGCATGCATTGAGTGGGAATGTGAGGTTAGGCTAAGCTTTTTGATGTGATGTTCCACTATATATCGTATAAATATATTTTCGTTGATATGTTGTTGGCTTTGATAGCAATTCTCATCCCAAACATTGTATTATTACTATGGATGGGCTGCACAGCCAGGAGTACAGCCACAACACACCAGTTATTTGTGTGCACTCCTTTTATTAAATTAAATCTCAAAGCCTTAATATAACCTCCACAACAGGCCTAACTCTTCACAATAGAGCACTGGTAGGTCTGTGTGTGTATTATATGTGCGTTATGTTGTGTGCGAAGCCGTAATAAAAATAAAGTATAGCTAAACATATATTAAATTGACTACAATTTCCAATTCCCGAGTATTTAATGTGAGTTTTGCGCCGAATATAATGAATAAGTAGTGAGAAGTATAATAAAAATATATATAAATTATAAACAAAATTCAGGTAAAAAAAATAATTTAGCCCTACTCTTCCCCCCTTTTGAGCCGTTCCCTCATATGTCCCTCAACTCTACTTTTATGTATATTTGATTCAATTACACCCAAAAACAAAGTTATTGTCAGAAGAATTATAAATTCAGAGAAAAACTAAAGAGAATTAATGTATTGAATACATAATAAAAGAGGAGAATATTCTTTATTACGGAAATGTATTACAAAACCAAAACACAACACAAATGTTTAGCACACGATCTATGAATGAATGCCAATAAATAACATATAATGTGATCAAAGGAGAAGTATTACGAAATTATTTATAAATATATACATTTATTATAACTTAAAGTAAAGGCACTGAAAAAAAAGTAACTCAAATAGAGAGTCAAATGATTGAAGTGAATAATACGTAATGCCTCTATCAGTCAGTCATATGACCAGCACTACCACAAGGACTGTCACCATAGTTGACGTATAACAAAAGTGATATACAATTTTCTATTCCGAGCTTTTGATGTCTACATTAGAAACAGAACTAATATTGTAAACAATATTAGACCTGAAAAATAGGCCGAAGAAGAATATAAACGTAATTATATTTATGATATGACGGCGTAATTATTTTGATCGTATAAGGGCGCAGCAACACCGACCATATACCTGTGCTGGCCTTATGACTATATGTGACATAAGAGCCATCATTGTCTGACTAATAAATGTGTTGTCTTTTATTCAAAAGCGAGAGCACTCGTATGTCATTTAAAAGGCAGTTATATTACGAAACAAATAATATTAAGACTACACATAACAGAACAGAATAGAAGACCAGAGAATTGTAGGATTTCTTTCTCCTTCTGTGTCAACAGTTTTAATACTTATTTGTCTTGTATTGCAATCCAATCAATAGATGGATCGAATGATTGCATGAGTTCCCAATTTTTGTTGTATGTTGTGCTCGATCTCAATGTTAACGTCAATCAATTAATTGATGACAAAATAAAAATATAATATTTATATTAAGTCAAAACTCGAGTCAAGACATCTGACAAACTCTGGCAAAACGAGTGACACAAATATAAAAAGAGAGACAAAAACCAAGAAAAAGAGCTAAAGATTACAATATCTGTTCACAAACTCTCTTAACAACTGTTATGAGACCAGAGAGAGAAAGGGAAAGAAGGAGAGAGTGAAACACAACAAACGAATAAAAAATATAAATACAGTGCTTTAGTAAAAAAGAAGATTACTATTCTGTTCACTAATTTGTTTAAACAAAAAAAACCCTTTAGTCAAGAAAACTGTTGGATAATAACAATAATAATAATGACTAATATTATTGGTGTTAATAATATTGAGGCAAAAAACCAACAAAAACTCTTTTAAGCCTAAAATGTATGCGAAATAAGGGCACAAAAAAATTATAACCAAACGATTTCGTGCCAATTGTGGTATAGAAAGACATATTAAGACAGACCCTGAGAAGGAAGGACTCAATGCAAGAGAGCGGAGAGAGAGAGACGACAAGAGGTTGTGCAATACCTGAAGACAACAGAAAAGATATACACAAAATGGTCTCATTATATGCGGACTACGCCTAACAAAGAGAATATAAGTTCACATCAGATGTATAATCAAAAATATATACTATAGTTATGTATATATCGATGAATGTGAAGCGAAAAACGGAAATCCAATTTTGAATGTCGAGAGAGAGTAGGAGAGGGAAAGGGGAGGGGAGAGAGAAAAGATATAATTTTTGGTAGAAACAGAGAAAATAAAAATATATAACCATTTGGCCAAATAAGCACAGAATTGAGAGTACAATAGGCCTTAATTTGAGTGAAGTTAGTGGTGCGAAAGGTGTCGATAGCTATACAATGGATCGCAAAATATGAACAAAATTTTGTGAATTATGTACTGAAAAATCGGTAGTTTTCTTAAGAAGAATAGTTTATTCACAATTTGCATGTCATAAACAAAGCACAGGTATTTATTCACATTTTTTTCGTGAATTGTGTTGTGTGTTGGGCACCAGTAGCTCAACATACAATTTCAGTGGTATATTCGGAAGCACTGGTAAATACTTGAGTGGTGTACGCAATGCATGGCTAACACATATGTAAAAGAAGGCATTCCAGCCCTAGTATTGCACGTAAAACACTAATTAGTAGAAAAACAAAATATATTTCTCTCATTTCGCTATTAAAATAAATTTCTATAGAATTATACCAAAATAAAAGAGTATTTTGTTATAAATGAATGAAAAAATTTATTCAGATTTTCACCGGAGAGGGAGAGAGAGAGAGACCCAAATGAGTTTTGCACTGTTAGTTATGGACAATGGGATAGAAGAGAATTTTATGTCATATTCTGGTCGATACTAATTTGCCGAAAGAATAGATATATTGAGAAAAAAGAGTATGAATTATAACAAAATGTATTAATGCATATAAATTACACTCTTTTGTAAAACCTTTTTTTGGTTCACATTTAGAATAAAATTTATGTTAATTTCATTTATTATTAGCAGAAAATCGAATGAAGAGAATTATATCCACAAAAAAAGTTTCAATTGTATTAAAGAAGTCTTATTTTAAAGTCAGTTATCAATAAAATTGTGGTTAATTGACGAATAAAATAATATTAATCAGTGTATAAATTATTATGTAATTCAGAATTGATTACTGGCTTTAGAGTGAAATATCAAGATCATAATTGATAAAAAAATGTAACTTTCAATTGTTTTGACATAAGTAGGCTTTATATGAGTTGTTATCCCAATCCCTATTAGGGATGGGAATAATTGAATATTCATTTAGAATATTAGAATTACTTTTCGTTTAGCAAAATTGACTTGTTCATTAGAATTAATGTTGAGCGCCATCTTCCGGAATATTGCAATTTTTGGGGCAATAATCAAGGAAAAATAATTTTTTAAAAAATTATCATTAAAAAAATATTTCACTTTAAATGAGTCAAAAGGAAATACTTTACTTAAATTCAATTTCCAGAAAAAAAGTTTAAATTAGGTATTAAATAGTGAATTAATAGTCCAAGATAAGCTTTAAAGCTAAATGAATAAATAGCTGAATTAATTACTTGAATGAAAATTGAATGGAATTTTTTGGCAAATAGTTTGTTATCTAGCAGAAAAATCAGTGAACTCAACAACCTTAATGTCAATGATACTATAAGTGATCAGGTATATGATCAGGTTTTAATTTGTTAATTAACTTTTTCTCACAAACCTGAGTCAAGTCCTTTGCACTCCGTTTGTACTAGATTATAATAGTAATAGTTTATTTTTTAAATTTTCCCAATGAGCAATGTCAATGTATTTGCAAGTGAGCAAGATCACGTGCACTCAAAGCAAAACTTTTCTTCAGCATAAATAATAAAGTTGCGTTGATCTAGTTCAATCCATAAATAACAAGTCGCTAAAAAATATCAAATGACGTAGAGTCAACGTTGATCAGGTTCAATTAGTTTTCCGAGCAATTAATTTGTCCGGGTCAATAGATCTAGGCTGATGATGTTTAATTTGTGTGTGCCCAGGGCACTTTCTTGCCGTTTTGAGACACACAAGTGATCACCACTGATATCACTGTATCACTGATTTTAGACACAAATATGTTCACAAACAAAGGACATGCGATTCACACGAACACCAATACAACTGTGCAGCACAACAACAACATGACAGACACCAGCGCTCAACGATACAAACGCCAAGAGAGCAGGCGCTCCAATCGATGCCATACAAACAGACCGACCAATAAAATTGCCAGCCTTGTAACTATGGTCTATTTCAGACTAGACTAACCTCACTCTTCCACAACTGCTCCAACCCAACCCGTCACTGACCCGGATTCATATCATATTAGATGAAATCCTTTTAAATAAAAAATATATTGCTTGATCATTTAAAACTAAATTTTCAATTTTCACAATATTCAAGAAGATAACCATGTTTATTGTAAAAGTTTCAATTAATCAAGATAAATTACCATGCTAAACTTGAAAAATATAATACCAATATAAAGCTTAAGTTGAATAAAAAAGAAGAATTCACCATGGGATTATTCTTGTGCAAACAGGATGCAAGTTAAATCAATGTTTTTCAAAGAATAGGTGTTTTCACACGCAATTGCATTAAATTTGACTAGATCCTTAAAGTTTATAAATGTCAACATGGTCCTTGAATAGTAGATAACAATCAATCCAATTTGAATAAATTAGATAATTAAATAGATAGCAGTTTCAATTACCAAATTGAGTACCAAGAATAAACTTTGAAAATATCAGCTAATATAAGCAGGATACTATTGTAAAAATAAAAACTTATTTAATATCCAGACGTTTTATCTATGAGAACAAAACCTGATTGCTATTGGGTTTACACCGATATTAGGACTACAATTTGCGTATGGTCTAATGATCTTGGCCATTCACCTGCATTTGGAGCTCTGATATTTGGCTCTCACTTTGAATCGAATTCGATCTAATGTCGAATAAATGAATTGTCGATTAATTTTGTCTTTCATTGATTTTTGAGTAATTTATTTATGAGCCATAACTCAATAATTTTGAATTTTGTTCCGTAAAATATTGATATATTAGAGAAAAATGTGGCATGCTCGTTTAGATTAGACAAGCGCATTTAACAATTTTCAAAACTGAATCGTGCAAAATTATCTAAGAGTACAATAAATGTTTTTAAACATTAATTTTAATATTTTTTTGAAAAATTCATAAATTTTTATTGACTTTTGAGGAAATCCAGGGCCAGTCTAAAGACTATATTAGAGACATTTGTTATCTAGAACCCTCCTGGCCACCCCTCCATTTATGACATATGAATCGTTTAGAAAAATAGCTGAGAATATCATTAATATTGGATATGGTCTGTATTGTTAGGATTGGGCACTGATTTCTCTGTTCCTCTTTTTCACTAAAATGATGAATGTTTTTAATAGACATAAACTTTTCATTTATTCAAATAATATGAAAAATATTTATAACAAAAGCAGAGAATCAAAGAGCAAAAGGGAAAGGAGAAGGAGAGGAGAGGATTGCTTTGGCAAAAGGCGAGGCGGAGAAGCAACTGCTCTGCAAGTGAATGGCGTAATCGTTAATATCGAGTTTGAGATCAAAAAGTTTTTTCATTTAAAAACCTCTTAATATAACCGACAATACATAAGAGATATATTACCAAATATTTATTGTATTCGTTAAGCGCTTTCGGTTTAACCCCTTCCAAGAGCAAACTCGCTCTTTATTGTCTGTGCAAGCACTCGCTCTTAGCACTCAATTGTTTGGGAGGGAAAGCCATTCTTTCGTAACTAAAAAATTCATCCAAACTTTTTCATATTTTTTGAATAAATAAAAATTCTTTGTAAGTCTTATATCGAATAAAAAAACGTCTAAAAGGATGAGAAGAATAAGAAAAATATCGGATAAAAAATGTTCGTTGAATACAATGGAAGAGTTAGGGCACAGATAGGTTGACAATAAAAATAAGGAACTCCGGCGAGAATTTTCACGCTTTATCCACATATGATTGACTGGAATATATGCATACATATTCAGCACAGGATAGAGAGGAGAGCGCTCCAAATCAGTGTTTGAGAGGCAATGATTTCGAATAACCCAAAGTTTTTGTATAGAAAAAAATGGTTTTAAATTTTAGTCACGAAATTTAATTTAATCTCTCTCTCTCTCTCTCTCTCTCTCTCTCTCTCTCTCTCTCTCTCTCCCCTATTATAAGACTTTATTGGATTAATTTATGCTGATTAATTTATTATTTTCACACATGAACTTAATTATAGTTTAATGTTCAATAATTAGCAAGGCTATATTTGATTTTTTTAAATAATTCTGTTCAAATATACTCTATTGTGATGTCTCTGTTCTGATGTCAGTCCATAAACTGGAAGCCAATTGAATGAATGAAATATAGTTTTCTATTAGTGAATGAAATTTATGCAAAAGAGGCGACTAATAAATAAAACAAATTTTTTTATTGTTATTATTTTTATTAAATGAGTTATCATTAGTTAAATATTTTCAGAAAAGGTATTCATATGATAAGTGAATACTAATTATTATTCACTTTTGCTTTCATTCAATTTGAATATCTTATCGTCAAAAATGTCTATCAATTCTTCTTCTGAAGAGCCGTTTAACGGTTGAGAAGATGACAATACAAGTGATAAGAGTTTTGCATTAATTTAATAATGAAAAATGTACTCAAATATTCTTGGTTTACAAATAAAGAGATTTTTTTTTTAAAAAATTATTTAATTTATTTTCTTATTTTTCTTTGCCTTCACTTTACTCTTCACTCGAGAATATATTTTTTTTCATAAGACTATTATTTAAATTAAGTAATTATAATATGTTTTGATTGTTATTTTAAATGATAGCCTTAGAGGTAGAGAAACCTAATTATGACTCCAACTGTAGATTACGTTTAGAAATACACGGGATTTGAATGCAAACAATCGATTGTCTTTTGCATGAATGAAATGTCGAATGAGCAATGTTATTTTAATTAACTTCAGATTTCCTCCTGTTTTCATTGAGAAAATTGAATTGTTCTCATCTCAAACAAAAACAGAGCTATTTTTCGTTATAATTGACAGAAAAAATAGGTTTTCGAGGAAAAAATAGCAATTTTCAGACAAAAAACATAGTAAACAACTGAATAAACATAAGCCTGAAATTGAAGCTCAAACTAATTTTGTTATTTTTTTTGAATAAAGTTCTTTTTTCGATACCTAATTAATAGGAAAACTGCATTAGAATAGAGACAATGAATTGATTCTGAAGTCATCTGTTTCTAAAGAGCACTGAATATGAATCAGTTGTTATTTATTCTGTGCAGGAATTTTGTTTTATAAATAATTTAATAGTTTTTATTCTCACATATATTTCTGCTCTCATTATATTCTAGGAATAGATATGTCTGGAGTCTAGACATTCAAAAATCAAAAATTAATCCAATTTAATACCTCATACTTTATTTGTGTGACTTTTGGCTCAGAATTCACTCACATTTAGCACAGAATCAAATGCTATACACATTTGTCATTAAATTGAAGACACTTTGAAATTGAAAATTAATTATTGGATTTGAAAGCTTTCGCTAAAATATTAATGAATATGTCATTGAATGTCATTGAATATCGAAAGCAGACATTAATATCTACCAAAAATAAATTTGCAAGATTACTAATGCAATAATATATACAATTGTTATCTAATAAACAAAATTAGTTAAAAATATAATCAATGTTTAAGTTTCCGTTTGATTAGATGTCATTAATTGCATAAATTAGTGTCTATTGGTATGTATTGAGGAATGGTTGGACTCATTTATCTCATTTTCATCGAGTAATTAGGGCACGAAAATAGTCACTAAATATAATAGATATGAATGAAGAATAGTATCCAATAGATTGTGAACTGGATATACGCGCAGATCAATTGGTCTGACATAAAGTTTGTCGGCCTTACTCCTGGACAGATATAAGTTATATAACCTATTAAATAGTAACGAAAAATCCGAAGCAAAACACAAATACAACGAAAATATCAAAGAATTATCAGTTGTAACGTCAGATTAGCTGTTATGATAGGAGAGACAGAGCAGAGCACAACACAAACTAAGTTCACAATACGTGTAAAATAATGATATTATACACAAAGTTATTACACAATTGATAGGAATTATCGTTAGTAGTGCTATGCTGTTCACCAATTGCTTTTTTGTGCAAATACTGTGAGAGTGCGGCCCAAAAGTGAGTATAAAATCCCGAAGCCTTATATCAGAGGTAATGTATTGTAGAGTCAAAATGAACCGAATAATTGATGAAAATATCATAACATTTTGTATATTGTATTCAATTCATTATATTATCACAACATATATACAAACAGTTGTGTCGAATCCATTTCGGCGGCTCTGATGATCATAATATTAAGTGCATCCCTATTACTATTATAACAAAAACTGATTCCCATAAGAATTATCTAAAACAACCAAGAGTTAGCTTAAATATATTATATACATACATATAAATATATAAAAAATGTGTATTGGTTATCTATATAATATTCTGTGCTGAATAAATGATAGATAAAATAGCGTAGAATTTTTACTACACTCTATTCCGGTATAAAACAAAATAGAAATTATGTAAAGCATTGTTGTATACATAATATAAATGAAATGACCAGGGTGTGGGATACCCCATTCATCTCTCAAATAGTAATTTAGCATGATTACTAAAGCATTAGAATGCTTCACAAGTGAATCAACAATTACTTGACTTAAATAATGAATTTTTTTGACTCAATTTTTAATAATGGCCTCAAATGTTGTGTTTTCCTCTCTTTGTCTACTGAATCAAATTAAATATTGTCATTAGAACTCCTTGCTCTTATTTCCATAATATGGTTATGTGTATGTATGCCAGAGCGCACAGTTACCTACCAATGAACAAATGCATACTCTGTGTGCATATTATGACGATTAGAGAATATATTAATAACTATAAAATACATATATCATCACGAAATGAGTAGATTTATAGTCAGATTATATAATTTACTTTATTTGTATACTTAATATAATTTTTTTGGGTCTCTTTCTCTATGTTTCTCATTATCTAATAATCCAAATATTGGTATAATTTTATGAATATTGAGAAAATGAGAAAAAGGTTTTCCCCACTATTCTTTTAGGGGTTTTCACACACATTATTCTTGGTCTTCAATTTTCGTGTAAATAGTTTTGAATAAATATAGCATTAATTCTATTACGGCTTTAAATACATTGTTATAAATAATATGTATTAATAATGAATTAATAAATAAATTAATGCATAAAATAATTTTAAGTATTTTCTCTTTTCTTTCCGATTATAGTTTGAGACACGAAAAGAATCTATAATTTATGTGAATTTGTCTGACTTTTTATTATTATTATTATTATTATAGTTATTATGACTATTATATGATTATTTGATTATTATATGTATTGCAATGTTTTCCTCATCCAAATTAATGCTCACTTTTCTCATACGATTTCTTATTTTTAATTCAAATTCAATTCTCACAACTCTTTGACGCAAATCTTTTGTTTCGATATAAGAATATTATGAGTTTTCATTTGAAGATTGAGGAAAACATTTGATATTATTTTTTATTTTTATATTTTATTTAACAAAAATTGCGTTTTCAATGATTTGAAAACAATTTCAAAAATTACTTAACTCTTGTCTTATAAATAATCTTTTGGCGGAAATTGCATTCAAAAGATTAAATTCGAGTCTCTCTCTCTCTCTCT
>JAQFZI010000040.1:0-30857 GCA_034695605.1 Eupelops occultus | reverse complement strand
TAATTTGAAACAATATCAACTTTAAGTTTAACAAAGTTGTGGGTTAAAAATTCAAAAATTAAACATGGACAAATTCGGATTCCAAACCAAACACATTTGCGGAAAAGAGGTGCAAAAATTACGGACTTATTAAAGGAAAAGTACGGATACTCTTAATATTCTTAACAAATTCGTTTGGAAAATAGAGAGTAAAAACTTTATTTCAGAAAAGTTGTGCTAAAAAATTGTGCTGATTGTGAAAATTGTGAAGTATTTCTTGAGAGACTTCAAAATTGTGCTTCGTTTTTGAAAATTGTAAGCTTTTAACCATGAAAACTAAAAATTGTTCTTAAAAAAATTGTCATTCATTTTAATGCTTAAAATTTGTTCTTCAATTTTGAATTATACAATAGTTGTATAATTTTCAAGTTTCTAAACTTTTGAAATCTATAGAATTATTCATTTTTAACTATTAATAGAATGAATTTATTGAAATGTAGGGGAGAAGTAAACTAATTATTCAAAATGTAATTAATAGAATCATCGATAAAATTGAAGGAACTGAAAATAATAATCAATTTGGAAGTGTTGGAAGTGGTGATTGTAAACCTGAAAAAATTGTCTCCAAATGGAAGAGAAAAAAGTTTTCAAATGGAAAGAAACTTACGAAAAATTTTGAGAAAATGTCAAAAGAAATTCTAGGTTCTTGAATCTTTCCCATGGATGGGGACATCTCGCCCAATTGGTTTGTCGTCGAAATGTGTCCAATGAAATTGATTCTTGATTGTGGACTTTGTGAAGTCTTGTTTTGTTTGGATTGAGGCAGTTCAGAGCAGAGCTCAATTCGTTGGCTTCTGTTTAGATTAGATAAAAATTTAGCTTTTATTTCCTTTTTGGAGGCCTCTGATTATTCAAATCGAGAGATGAGTGCATTTAATATGCAGACGACTACCAGTGCTAACAGTGAAAGTATGCGAATTAATATAATAATAGGCAGAAGTAGAGTATTAAATATTAATTATAATATTAATAATCATTAATATATTTCATATCCATATTACGATTGAATGGGTTATTATCTTTGAAATAATTGCCAAAAAACAGAATATATTAGAAAAATGGGAATAAAGAGAGCGATAAAAAAGTTTTTATTCATTTATTAATTTCATTCATTCACTCAATATTTTTTGTGATTTTTTTCTTCACTTCTATTCTCTTATGAGAATTCATTTGCAGCACAGAATATGTTTCAATGAAAGTGAATGTCGGCGACACTTATGAAGAGTATGAGAGAAAGTGTGTGAATGAGTGCCACCAAAATTGAAATTCCGTATAGTTTATCATCTTTTCAAAGATAGAGATGAAACACAATATAATTTCAAACAGATTCTCATTAATCATTTTCACTCTTATTTTCTTCGCAACATTTTGTGTCAAACAATTAAAAAGGAATTTGTAAAAGTTTCCGGATAATAGAGTTTTGTTCACAATTTTACAGTAATCTAATCAATCATAAAACCAAAGAAGTATTTTTCAAAATCTATATAATTTCTGAAAAAACTTTGAAAAGTTTTTGACTCAAAAATCTCTGAATTTGTTTTCGCACAGAATTTATTCGAATAACAGCCAAACGTCGACAGTATTGGTGTCTAATTCTAGTCCATTGGTGTCTAATTCTAGTCCGTCGACAGTATTGGTATCTAATTCTAATCCATTGACGGCCAGCAATAATAGTAATTTACTGCACACGTATACCAATCCATTTCCTACATTTTGTAACAGTCAAAGCACGACAACCGGTCCAATGGTTCCACTGCCCAATAATGTTCATCCTTCACAAGTAAAGACATAATTCTTATATTTCTTTTAATAAATCAAATGATTTTTTGTTTCTTTTCTGTTCACTCATTTGTAAGAAACACTACAACTCCGGAGTCGAACAGCCATTCAATCACTTGAAGAGTTAAAGTAGAAAATTTGTTAAATGAACTAACTTTAGGCCTTTCCTTTGACCACTCTATGCTGTTCTCCGGGTATTAGTTATAGTGGTTTGTCTTCTAATGATAATTAATACTATTGTAAGTCATGTGACGATAATAACCGGTTATTATTTGTTTTTATCGCAAATCACTGTTTAGTTACTTCAATCGAGTTGTTCAGGAAGTGGTGCTCCACCAACTTTGCGTCCGCCACTGCTGTCCAGCCGTCACAGTCCGTCGGCGCTGGTGGCCTACGCCTCGTCACGACTGAATTTAGACAAAACCTGTTCACATCGATGCTCTTGGAGGTTCTCAACCATTATATTAACTATTATTTGTTTAGTACTCTTCGCAATCGTCACATATCTTATATGTGGTAAGTATTGCATTCATATTAGGGATGACCAAGGTGATTCATTTTAAAAGTCTTTAGGCTTGACCCAATTTAACTAGCTAATTTGATTAATCTGATTAATTGAATGCAATTGTTTTCAGCTTAAAAAATAAAACATTTATCAAATATTTTAAAATTTTAAAAAATGAAATGCCTTTAACCATATTTTAACTATTGTTAGCTATAAGTGAGATAAGGTGATAAAGAGATTGGTCATCCCTTTTATTCCCTTGTTGTTGTTGAATGTATTTTAATTATAATCTTGTTATAATCATGTATTAGCGATGAAATTGTTAATAATACCGCCTGAAAGCTCAAAAATGCCCTGCATTGTGATGGAAGACTTAGAGTCTTCGGCCGCCATTAATGCCGGCAGTGAAGCGATTGGAACAACCATTGGTTAGTATGAACTCAAGTTTTAAAGTCTATAATAAAATTATTTTCATCTCTGAAAACTAAAGAAATAATCTTCTTATGTTTCACATGAGTTCTGTGTAAAAATTTCAGTTCTGTTCATAATTTCATTAATCCTTAATAACTAGTAGACAGTGAAAGACAGATAACTCTTACAAAGCCTATTGAGGGATAAACAAGTTAACTCAATTTTTCATTAAATACATATGTATTTGATTACATAAAAATTTCATAATTTCAGTCAAATTTGCCATGTTTAATCAACCATGGCAAAAATATTGACCACAACCCTATAAAAGAGATTGTGAAAGTCCATAAATTCAGATTACTGGTCCTAACCCTTGTGTATCCCTATATAACAACATTATAAACAGCATTAAAGAAAACTTTTTAGTCTTTCGGTTCAATACTTTTCTATTTTTTATTTTCTATCGACAAAAGACTAATAGTCTGTTCACTTAGTCTTTTTAGTTCAAGTTTTTCACTTACTTTTCACTCACATCTATTCCTTATTTAACTCTTAAGTAGAGTAAAGTCTAACGAAAAATATTAGATTTTAGACGAAAAAGAATTTTATATAAAATATAATAAATGACAGACTCTTCAGATATTTTCAATTTAATCCTGAAAAATAACCAATTCTTAAATCAAACTTTATTATATGAAAAAAGGCACAGAATAGGAAATATTTGGCTGAAAAAATATGCATAAAATCCAGGGTAAACATTGTTATCCATTTTTCATAAAGTGTCAAATTTTAATAAATGAATTCTAAATAATGTTCAAAAGATTTTATCGATGAAAAAGTCTATTCATTAAATCAAAATTTAATTCTCTACTTTAAGGCACTCCAATATCAACCTGTTTGGCGCTTATACCTCGCGATCCGATCGAATTTGTTGAACTAAAATTAGGTTCTGAGTCACTTCATGTCGCAATCCAAGCGCACGAATCGCACAGCGCTTGGTTTAGTCAACCGGACCCGGCATTCCTAAGATTCACTTTTACTGTGCCGACAAACGCAAGGCTGGCGCTGTTGGGCCGAAAGAATGAACCGCCAACACTAACCGCATACCATATGCTAGAAGTGATCAGTCAGGACAAGTCACAAAAGCTCTACAAACGTGACGCACAGGTATGCATTCCATTAGAATTATATATCAGAATCGGAGACAAAAACCTAAAAACTAGGAAAAACTCAATTTTGCGTAAAATCCCAGAACTGGTATTTGAATACATCACTGCTATTGATCTCCAATGCATTTAATTCTCTGAAGAATATTCTTTGAGTGAAATATCTTTGAAACTAATAATAATAATAAATATTCATAAGTAGTGTCTGGGAATTGAATTCGCAAAGAAATTCCAATGTTTGCGATCAATCTTTTACTTATTCGGAGCGGTTTTTATCTTTTCAAATGTCATTTCTCTAAATTCACTTTATATTAGTTTCTTTCGAAAGAAAATTAAAAATTAATTTCAAAATATCAGAGGTTAGCCATTAATTTAAACTTTAAATATTCAGAGAAGTTTTGCCAAATTTGAAGAATTCTTAATTTAAATTTTTCTAAAAGATGCAAATTTTGAAATAAGCAAGTTTATAAATTAGGAATTCAAGTGTTCATAAGAGCAATGAGAATTAAATTACCATAACTACTTTTATATTCTAATTTTGAGCCAATATTTGAATAGTATTATAGAATTGTATTCTTATTTTTGCATCTAGCAAACATCTGACGTGGAACTACTACAATATTTTGAGCCAGGAGCCTGGTATATTACAATAATCAATGATGTCGATGAGGCCGTCCCTCTTAAACTGACTGTTAATATCGCCAGTAAGTGAATGACCTATTTTTCTGAACAATTTTTGAGCTGAAAATGATTTTTAAGTTTCTGAAGGAATTTCATTAAATGTTTTGGAATTCATTTTGAATTCAATAGAAATCAATTTTTAATACATAATTGAAAACTATTGAAACAAAAGCCGAGAAAATTAGTTACATTCAAATATTTTTGATTAATAACTCCAATAATAACTGTTTTTAATGAATGAGAGAATAAAAATTATAATTAAATTCTAATTATTTGAATCCAAATCACATATTCTGTGCTTTTATATCTGGTTCTGTCAGTCAGTGTCACGTCTTTTAGCATTTTATGGACAGACAGTCAGAGAGCATCAGAATTAGTATGTAATTTGAGTTAAAAGTCTGGCATTCATTAGATGTTGAAATGAAGTTACGTTTTTGGCTAAACTGAGTGACAAATATTCGATACTTTAATAATTAAATATAAAATTCTTTCATCTCTTCTTTGAAGACATTTCTTATAATATATTATTAATAAGTCTTTTGTTGACTTCTCAGACATTATTACCAAAAGTTCTCTCATTTATTAAACTTTCAGTTAATCAGCGATTTTTCTCTATTTTTTGGTTCAGACATTTGCTTCTGTTATAAATAATTTCAATTATTCAGGGCTTACACTAATTCAAGTCTGTAATGAGATTATCTTGCAATGAAAATAATTACTTACTCAATGAGTTAATTATTTTTCAAAGAAAAACTCAATTAATGGTCCAATTGATAAACTAATTGTCGCATTCTATAAATCATTTTTCAACTCTACTTAAATTAACTAATCTAGCACAAAATTTATTTCGTCTTGTTTACCTTTGTTTTAATTAATTATATATAATTACTTCACAAACAAATATCTCTCTCTCTCTCTCTCTCTCTCTCTCTCTCTCTCTCTCTCTCTCTCTCTCCCCTTAAAGTATACTTTACTGCTTTGCTTTACTGCACTGCAAATGAAATCAATTAAAACAATTAAATTGAGTGTAAGGACGGTTCAAAGCTGTATCTTAACAAAAATATTAGATAACTAACGAATTTGTTGCGAAATAAGTTGTTTATAATATTTGAAATAAATTTTGAGTGAATTAATTCAATGGTGTAATTGCAGAAGAAGTACCGACGACCTGTCCCAACAACTGTCATAATCACGGAAATTGTCATTTAGGAAAATGTCAGTGCTTTCCAGGTATAGATCATTTGTTTGACCACAAATACAAACTTATTAATGATTAATGTCTTATTTGAAAGGCTATATCGGACACGACTGCGCAGACAGTAAGTCAAAGACATTAAATCAATTAAATATTTGGTCTCTAAACTTATTTTTTTTACTTTTTTGTTCAGATGTTTGTCCAGTGCTATGCGGAGGTCACGGACGCTATCTTCAAGGCAGTTGTCGCTGTGAAACGGGATGGAAGGGCTCGGAATGTAATATTAGGTCAACCGAATGCGAAGTACCCGACTGTAATGGACGCGGCAAATGTGTGTCAGGTGTCTGTCAATGTTTGAGTGGCTTTAGAGGCGATAGCTGTGAAATAGGTAAGAATGAAGCCCTTCCCCCTTTTATAATCATATTATGATACCTGTGCTCTTTTGTTGGATCAGTTAATCAACAAATTGCATGACTCAGTCTTTGATAAAGAATTTATTGATTAATCGGTAATTATTAGTAATTATTAGTAATTATATAATTTATTTGTTTGTTGTTTGCATCCGGATGCAAACAGCATGTCCAGCATCCATTATATTGGCCAACATAATGGATAGAGAAGTGGGACAACCTTAAGGCTGTGACATAACTGTCCATATTATAAACAAAAGTTATGCACAACTATTGTATAAATAGAGAAAAAGGATAGAAATCAACATTTATTTACTTATTTTCTAATTTTATAACTTATTCTTTGTTTTATATATTGACTCAACAATTGTGTCCATTAGTTGTCATTCAGTTCTTTGTTATTCTTCTGTCGCTTTATTTATGTTTACTTTCGGATACTATTCGTGCGAATCGACAGAAGAATAAAAAAAATAAAATTAGGAATCGATTTGACGCAAGACTTAAGTTCGGCTTCAGTTCTACCCTGTTTTTATACCCTTTACTCCACTCGTTATTCTGTGTCTTATTTTTTTTATACCTTTTAATTCCTGTCAAAACACACACAAAATAAGGGAAATCCAACAAAAGAGTAGTGAATCCAAAGGGAAAGAATGAAAAAAAAATCTGAGCAAAGAATTGGTTGGGAATAAGTCTGAAAAGGAAAGCCTGAATCACATAAATAGAGTTCATTTGGTTTTATGTCTTCTCTCAATCACTCAAATGGTTAAGAAATATCATTAAAAAAAGGAATTTTTCTTTGAGTCCATTCATCCATTAATTCGTTTATTCTTTGATTGGATTATCTTTTAATTCATTGTTTGTGTCTTCAGTTGACTGTTTGGATCCGTTGTGTTCAAGTCATGGGGCGTGTATTGACGGTCAGTGCTGGTGCAAAGTTGGGTGGACTGGTATCAACTGTAGCGATGCTGACCAGCGTTTGAGTCAATTCTTTCCCAATTGTTCAGCACATGGTATGTAATGGAAGGACATTCAACAGCTCTGTCCTCTCCCAAAATCAACACAAACAAAGAAACAGAACATTAGAATCGCATTTAAATTGAAAGCTTAGCCCTTGGAGTGCCATTCACTCCGGTAGTGAATCACTGGACCAGTGCTTTGTGCTGTAGAGTTGTTATTTACCTCCATTGCCATATATTTTCATTTGTCGACCTATTGTTCGTTCGTCTTATTTGATTAGTTCTGATGACACATACATTATATTTATTTTGAGTCTTTCCAATACTCCCTGTCCTCTACTGTCGTCTAATTTACTAACAGTAATATTGTTATTGATTTTCATTTGAAACAATAAAAGGTGTTTACGATTTGGACACTGGAAAGTGTGTCTGTTTTCCCCACTTTACTGGTTCTGACTGTGATATCGGTATTGAAATCTTTGATATAATTAATTGCTTGTTATTTCAAATATACGTCCATTTGGTTGCACTAAACCTTTCTATTTGTCTCAATATTTCACAATTAAAGCCAAATGTAGTCTGGATTGTGGTAATCACGGCTCCTGTGAAGCCGGTCGTTGTGTCTGTGAGAACGGATGGCATGGCTCCCGGTGCGATGAACAGACTTGCGATCACCGTTGCCTAGAACATGGCCAATGTAATAATGGCACCTGTATTTGCATACAAGGATGGATGGGCAGGCACTGCACTCTAGGTACGACTAATATTAGGGCTTAAATGAATGAATCGATTAATTCATTATTTTGTGGATAACTTTCATCGAAATCTTCTCTTAAATGCATTTTTCATGTATTTGATTGTATGTTGGCTCACATTTAGATGGCTGTCCCAATGGATGTTCCAGTCATGGAGAGTGTGTTCGACGCAATGAGGAATGGATGTGTCGCTGCAGAGATGGATGGGGTGGCAAAGACTGTTCTGCCCCCCAGGAGACCAACTGTGCTGATGACATCGACAACGATAATGGTTTGTAGTATTGTTTGTTCCTTTTATTCTCCAATAAATAACAGATATCTCTATATTTGCATAACTATGGTATGAACTCCGGGTTATTATTATTAGAAGAGATATTTGTATTAAATATTAATCTCTTTGATTGAAAACAATTTTTTGTGTCTATATTTTCTATTGGTTTCCAAAACCCATTAAATTAATTACATTTCATTTGATTCTCTTTTTCGATATCCCATCCCTTCTCATAGACGGCTTATCTGATTGTGCGGACAGCGAGTGCTGTAGTCGTGATCACTGGTAATTATGAGACATCGGGTGTCATAGTTGATTCAACTCTTCATTTGTTTGTTTTATAATCCATTAAATTTCTATTTGATATCAGATTTTATAGTATTAGTCATTAGTTGAAAGCTTTGATATTTTTCTGACTCATAAGACAATTATCAGACCTTCTTTGGGAACAATTATTGTCAGATTTCGGTCAGAATTTATTATTATTTATATATTATTTTATTGGTTATTATCTCATAAAACAGTCATTCAATTGACTAATTGTCTGCATAAAAGTGACACATCGTCTCGACTTCATGTAATCAATTATCTCATTGCTGTCCTCTTTTTTCTATGCCTTATCTGGGGTTCAGTCACCAATCACTTATGTGTATAGCAAGTCCTGACCCGTTGGACATACTATTACGAAAACAGCCGCCCGCAGTCACCGCCAGTTTCTATCAAAAGATGAAGTTTTTGATCGAAGAGCAGAGCGTTCAGAGCTATGCTCATAAAGACGAATATTCTGAAAGGTAAGCCACGGATGGACAGCACACATACACACACATAAACCATAAGACACACCTACTCATTGACACATACATACATATAATACAATTTTTTGCAAAAACCTTTTGAAATTAATATACACTTATAGATTCTATAGAAGAATATAATTATTTGATCATTGAATGGATCACAGCTTTAAATCTCTTATATCAATGATTAATAGATTGCAGAAAAAATTCAGAATAAATATAAATTATCCATAAAATAAATTAAATTTCTTTTCAATTTTCAAATTAAATTTTCTTTTTTTGAGTACTTTTTCTTCATTTTGTGTAACAAATTAGAAAACAATTTTGATTTTTTAAAAGATTTTCTAAAAAAATTTGTTTAATATATCATTAATTTTTATTTTTGAAACAAATTCCAAACAAAAACTCATTTTTAATGTTTATTTTGAAATATTATCAAAATATGTGATAAACTCTTTCATAATTTCTAAGGTGGGTCTGAAATATACAACAAATTCACTAAATATTTGATATCATATTAAATGAAAATCTAAAAGAAATGGTTTTTTATGATAAACGACTACATCATAAGCACTACATTTCATTGAAGACTAAAATGCTATCAAAATTATAAACAGAAAAAAGTTTTAAATATATTTATATAACGAAAAACAAAACACAAAAAAATAGTACCAAAAGACAGGAAAGACAGATATTTTGTCCGATTCTTCCCCACCCTTTATGTTCCCATCATTTCATATGTGTTTTTAAATGTCATTCACTTATGAAAAAGTGTTTTATTCACAAAACATTTCATTCACACAAATCATTTGCAAAACGTTATGAAAAGACTTGTGTTTAAACATAACTTAAACCAAAAAACTAACAAAACTTAATGTTTCTCTCAATTTGCAATCCTGTCGTCAATTTTGTGCTGCATTTCATTAATTTCTTTTATTCAAATCATTTTTCACCCACTCATTAAACATTGATTTAACCTTACTCATGTTGAGCTGCATTATGTGTTAATCGTGTGTCAATTTTTTAGCTTTTCTTATAAAACAAAATATATTCCTTAAAAAAATATTTTCCCAATTCTTGAAATTCTCTGTCTTCAGAGCCCATACTTTACCCTCAAATTTATTTCTTTTCTCTATTTCTTCCTGAGTTTATTCCCAGTTCTCTCTCTCTTATAGAGGATATACCACTCATTTCGATGACTTTTTCCAATACAATACCTCTTTCTTTATGTTTGTTTAAAAGGAAGCCTTTGAGAAGAAAAGAAATTCCTCTCATTTTATGTTTACCTCATTGGAAGACTTCCAACAGTTTTCAGTTTTGATTTTTCACATTTAAGATATTTTTCTTCACTTTATTTTGAAGTCTTATTTCAGTCGTTATAGCCATACATTCCTTATACCTAACCCAGACATCACTGGCAGTGTTGCCACTGTCCTGCCTATCAGTGCTTATTCTCTATTCTTATAAACAGAATATTCTTATGATTACAATACATATAAAGTCTTATATTTCTCTCTTTTTCTATCGTTTTTGACACCTGTCAACAGCATAATAGCCCCCATTTTCTACACATTTCTCTTCGAACAACTGTTTCTCAAATAAAAAATGTTATGTTTATAATACTAAACGACTAAACATTAGTGTTATAGACATAAAAATCGAGCCATAAGTTTATGTAAGCATAAAATTTTCAAAAGGAAAACCTCGTATTTTTTAGTCCCGGCTTCTCTCTGCTTTCATAACAATAACTTAAAGCGCACAGGTACCCTGTATTATATATATAGTTAATATGTCTATTAGTATTTTATAAGCTGTTTATGGCATAGCAAGGCATAAGAAATATTCTACCAGTGCTCAAACATAATGCAGCCTTACTTTACGTCTTTTTCACTATAAATATCATTATTTTTCCAAATATTTTATATGGTTTTAAGTATTGAATATAAAATATATGTATTTATTTGCGGATATATTTTTTATTTATTATGAGTTACTTTTGGTTTTATAAACAAAATGCTTGTTATTATGAAATGCATTTATATATTGCTTTCGGAGATTTGTGTTTAAATTTTGTTATTTTTAGTTTTTGTGGATAAGTTTTTGATTTTTTTGTTAGTATTAAGTTTAATATAAAAGTAGTTCATTATTATTATTGGTAGAGGTATTGCCCTAAAAATGAAACGTCTTTCCAAACCCTCATTATCTGATAGAATATGAGTTTGCATTTGTGAACATAATTTGCTTTAATATCCCATTATTTTTCGCCCAATTAAGTAGTGTTTAGTTTAATAGTTGATTGAATGTTAGCTTTATTTTAGTTTTCATAAGAAATCTATAGAGAAATCGAAAATTTATATCAAAATCTAAGCTTCATTTCCTCCATTTCCTATTTCCCGGTAATAATAACCAATTTTTCCACTTTTTTTCCGTAAATTCATTTTGAACATTAATTTTGAATTAATTTTGCGTTACTTTTATCTATCAATCAATTGATAAATACATTAAAAAAATTATCTGAAATATAATCTAAAAAAGGAAATAAATAATTTATAATTCAATTCTTTGGTTATTTTCGTATAATTTTTAAACTATTTTCTTCTCTTATTTCATATGTTTTATTAATTTGGTCTCTCATTTCATCCCTCGATATCTGATATAATAATAATTGAAACGAAATCACTCTTTTTTGTCTCCCAATCGAACCGTGCAGTCAGTTCTGGAGTGCTTTCAAACAGAGGTGAGTATCTCTGCCTCCATTACCACCACAAATGAAAATCAGTTGCTAGATCATTTGATTTATAGAGTGAAATAGAAATGGAGAAATAGTAGCTTAAAATTGATTCCGAACCAATTATCTCGATTGACAAGTTATGTTCCAATAAATAACTCGTTTCATCTTTTTTACTGAATATATCCATAGACACAGTGTTTAAGATTTTTTCAAACAAAATAATTTTTGTCTCAGTTTTTGCTTTAAGTTTTTTTTTTGTGATTTTAATGATTGTTTTTCTGCTGGTTTACAATGTTTGTTTGTTTTTTTAAAAGACTCGCTGCTGTGCCAGTGCTGGGCAGAAATGCTATAATCATTTTTCTAGCTTTCGATTCCCTCGAATATATTTAAAGCCATTTATATTATGAAAGAAAAACAGCAATCGATCGATACGCCTATCGATTGGTTTATTTCATTCCCACTTCTAATCCTCTTATAATTTTTCCATTAAAAATGGACATCGGTTACAACCAATTAGTCATTTCGCAAAAGGGCCTCGAAGTATATCGCAGTATGACCAAGATCACATAAAATGGCCAAGAAATAGAAAACCCTATTTCGATCAAAAATCTTTTAGTTTTATCTTAAAATCCTATCATTTTATTGGATTATATTCTGTTTTTTAATATATCTGAAGAGCTTATGAGAGGGCGACTATTTATGCTTGGTCATACTCTTATATGTAGAGAAAATGTTGAGTAGATTTATTTAATACCTGGAAATCCAAAATTTAATGTACTTTTTTTGAACTTCAAATGAAGTTTAGCCCAAAAACTAAAACTAAAACTAAAAGCATATAAGACTTAATTAGATATAAGAAGAGATGATTTTGTTGACTCATCTCTTACTTCAGAGGTTGACATTAATCTGATCCAAGCCGTGACAGTGGCATCACTGCCTCTAAATAACCCATTTATTCAGTTTATTATTATTTTTTCAGTCTTTCTCTCTATCGACAGAAAATTCAATTCTGTGCACAATATTTAATGTTATTCTCTCCGATCTGTAAATGTATGTCATTTTTATTCGCTTTTTTGCTGAATTGACTCAAAAAATCTTATTTCCCATTAATTGAATGTAATTTTCAAATACAAAATGTTGGGCTGTTTTTCTTACAAATGGAACTGAGGTCCGCTCTCAGTATGTGTTGTATGTCTTTGAATGTGTAAACATAGTTAACACTCATTGCACTCCAATCTCATTAAATGATGAAAACAATTGAATGTGATTTCTATGTCATTTGCCTTTTATTTGGCCTTAATTTAGCTTTCTCATTTGCTGCTTTCCCTTTGGCTCTCCTTATGCTTCAAATTGCAATTCCTTTTGTCTTTCTGTATGTGTGTGTCTTCTGATAAGACATTTGGCACTAAAGAAGGAGAGCCCTTATCTTTATCTGTAAACCTTTATGTAACCTCTGAACGCATACATTATGTTTGTATTAGACGTTTGTGTCTGTGCTGTAGTCCCCTCTGGATGTGTTTTATGTATCCAAGCAATCGATTCCTTCTTTCTCTCCATATCCCTCTCCAATTCCTTCCTGTGGAAAAGCCATTCCTCTCCCATATATTCCAATGAAAATCCGGACAACTCTCCCATTCGATACAATACTGTGAACCCAATCCAAACAGAATTCTAATGCATTTTAAATGAAATGTTCAGTGCTTTGCTTCGTCTCAGTTCGTAACATAACATGCAAACAGATATTTACTCTCCCGAACCCACTCCCCAGCCCTCTCCTTTGGTATGGCTCATGTATTGGCGTTTGCGAGCGTAGTAGTGCAATCTCATAGTCGGCATGCAATCCAATTTATAGTATTTCTATACCGGTGCCAAATTCAAAAATGCAAAAATAAACACTTCAGCCGTTTGTTTGCATTTTCGTCGAAAAAATTACCAAAAAAATTGTTTTTTTGTTTAACATTTTTCTGGTCTTAACTTTTGGCCACTTTTCTAATCTTTCGCATCAATTGTTTTAACGAATGTACGGAAAAAATATAAAAATTGCTTACATTTACAGAATTTTGCGCCTCTTCTTTACTCTGGAGCTCAAACTTAGCTCTAAAGTGAATGAGAGAAAAGAGTATAAAAAGAATTCTCATCTCTTTTAGTCTGACCTCTGAGACCATTAAAGTATATTTCAAATTAAGTTAATGCAATACAACACCAATTCTTATATGCAATTCTATCGCTTAAATTCACGTCTTTCCTATTTTTTCGCTAAACTCTTGTTTAATATATACGGCTATTAATTCTAATAATAGTCTGTATTCTCTCCTCTTTTATCGCATATTTTTCCCATCGATTAAACTTTTCTGTCCAGTATTTGCGGCCAAATATATCTCTTTAATAGTGTTTTCATGCAATCAATTGCTTCAGTCTTTTTGGGCTTTGAATGAGTTTTTATTTTTTTTATTCACTCGTTTTTATTCGTATTAAATTCTACTTATTCTGTGTTCTGTATTCAAGACATTACTTTTCTAATGCATGAAATTATATTCAAATATATGGATAGCAATAGTTTTCTGGTGTCGGAGCCTCTCTTCGTATAACAGTCTTTCCTTCTGATGGTTTTTTATTCTGATTTCTTTGAGATTCAGATTTGATTTTTTTTATATTTTTACTCAAAACTTTTCAAACCATTAGTCCGACGATTCTTCTTACGCGAGAGCTCCGACCGATAAAAATCGTGAAACGAAAACTTAAATCTAGCAAAAATGTCATCAATTTTAGTTTAAATGTGATATATCTTCTCATTTTTGCCACTATTCCTCTCTTTTATAGTGTGTTCCCAAACTGTGTGCACTTCAGTCACACAATACTAATGTATTTTATTGCTTATCCACTCTTTTTTCTGGGCTCTAGTCGTGTATCTGTGATCCGGGGCCAAGTGATTAGTCGTGAAGGCAATGGTCTTATTGGCATTCGTGTAAGTGTTGCAACTGATCCACAATTCGGATTTACTCTCACACGAGGAGACGGATGGTATGAATTCCTAATTGACTGTCCCTTTGACTACATCTTAGATTTAGGTCTTTTCAAAGCTCTAAAGTTTTGTTATTTTTTTCTCCCATTTGTGTTCTACTTTCTGGACACTCACTCTGGTGTTCCACTTGTCTTTGGGATCACTCGTTCTGTTATTGGATCTGTTTGTAATGGTTTGACTACTATTACAGGTTTGATATATTGGTGAACGGTGGCGGTGCCGTTGCCTTACAGTTCCAGCGAAATCCATTTCATCCGATTAAGCGGACTGTTGTCGTTCCCTGGAATGACATTATTGTAATGTTGAATCCGGTTGTCATGTCTTCGGCGCCCTCAGATGACACGGATGCCAGTGCACTGCCAGATACCTTTAATACAGGTTGGCCACACTTGACATGAATAGTGATGTCGTTTTTGATGTTTTTGTTTTGCTTTTGTTATTAGTTTTATGTAATGAAAGCCATAGACTATAGACTAATATATAACTGTCATAACATATCAGACACTATATTACGTCCCTCTCAATAGGTGTCCGACTTATGATTAGCGATAAGAAACGCAATCAAACGCAATGGCATTGTCTTCAACACGACTACGATCTCATGAAACCAATACTTCACGAAAGTTTACGTCCGGGAGCACAGGGAGGATGCACTGAGAATAGTGCTGTTATTGCAGAGACTCAGGTCAGCCTCTAATCAAATTCAAAACATGATTTCCATCAATAAATTCACTTTTTTGTGGGCGAAACAGAAATAAAGTTTAACAGAAATGATAGGAAATACAGAAAACTTTTATGACTTTTAGATTTATTTTTTAGGTTTTGAATCAAATTTTTTTTATATTCATCTGAAAAGTACTCCAAAATGTTGTGAATCAATGCTTTGATTTATGGCTCAATTTTGTGAAATGAGTCAAAACAAGCAAAAATTGAAATTCATTCGTAAAATAAGTTCTAAAACTTATGAGAGAAGAGATTGAAAGCAAAAGCCTCTGAAAAAAACTTAATTTGAAATTTTGATTCTCTATCCGAACAAAACATTTTATTCTCGCACTTTATATGCCTTTCTTTTGCCTCCCATTCCCCTGAAATTTATTACTTGATTCGAAAATTCTGATATCCATTGACTCGAAGCTAATGCCTATTTCACGTTTGATCAGGTCCTGCAGGAAAGTCTGGCCATTCCTGGCTCGCATTTGCACTTGGTCTATCATAGTTCATATAGCCAAGGTTATTTATCGACTGTTCACGTCCAATTGACGCCATCAGTCATTCCGAAAGGTTTACGGCTTGTGCTCTTAAGAATCGTTATCGAAGGTATACTATTTGAGAAGACCTTCGAAGCTGATCCCGACATCAAATATACCTATTCTTGGAATAAGAGAAATATCTACAAACAAAAAGTCTATGGAATTACTGTCGCAAAAGGTTTGTGACAATCAATGTCTTCTCTTTCGCTAATTTTGTTAAATCTTTGTATAGTTTTCGTGGGATATGTGTATAAAGATTGCGGACAAACCATTTGGACCGCACTCTCGACAACTCTCAGAGGCTATGATATGGATATTTCAGAATTGGGTTCTTGGAATCTGGATATTCATCATCGATATAACTTTCATGAAGGCGTCCTCCAGAAGGGCGATGGAACTACTGTTTTCTTTAAACAACAACCAAGGGTCATATCAGTACTTATGGGCAATGGTTTGCCCCGAAATCTTATATGTGGTCAAGAATGTAATGGTTTGGCCCGTGATAATCGACTGCTGGCGCCAATTGCATTGACTAGTGGTCCAGATGGCAGTGTATATGTAGGGGACGCCAATCTTATTCGTCGAATTACTCCCGAAAAACAGGTTTACACTGTTTTCAAACATAAGAGTCTTCGCAATTCATATCAATATCACATTATGTTGAGTCCAATCGATGGTCACCTCTATATCTCTGATCCCGAAAGACATCAAATTCTAAGAATTCATTCGTAAGAAAATTGGAACTATTTTTGATTAAATTTAAATCTTTGTTTTTGTGGTCAGACTCGACAAAGTCGAAGATCCCGAAACTAATTTGGATGTAGTGGTCGGCAACGGTGATCGTTGTTTCCCACACGATCCTCTTAAATGTGGTGATGGCAAACCTGCACCAGAGGCTAGACTTATCTATCCCAAAGGTATGGCTTTTGGAACCGATGGCTCACTTTATTTTGCTGATGGGAACAGCATTCGAATGGTTGATAATCACGGTATTGTCCACACTATTATCGGCGATCGAAACCATCAAAAACAATGGAAACCAATTCCATGTAAAGGAACTCTTGCTGTGGATGACCTCAAACTTCATTGGCCGACTCATGTGGCCATCAATTTATTGGAGGGAACCTTATATTTCATCGACGATCATATGGTCCTGAAGTTAACTCCCGATCGCAGAGTTATGATTATTGCTGGAAGTCCTGCATATTGTAAAACAACTGAAAATAAACAAAATAATAACCGAAGCTCTGGTAATAACTCCGGGCTATTCACCAATTTTGCTTTTGGACCGACGGGTATATCATATTTGTGTTGTTTTAATATCTGTTAACACTTTTCTCCTCTCAAAGGAATCCTTTATGTGACTGAAGTATCAGAGGATGGCGTCAATCGAGTCAGAGCTCTCACACAAGAGGGAGAACTCATTCATTTTGCAGGAAAGAAAACTGATTCAAGGCATTTGTGTCCAGTAGAGACTTGCAGAGACATTGGTGCCCAGAACTGTACCTGTGCTCTGCCAAATCTGCCCGGACTTATCCCTCAACCAAATGAATTTGAGGTGAATTACATTTTTAGACAAATTTTATTTTATTGCTATTTATTTAATTTAATATCAAATTTAAAATAATTGTCTTAAAAAATAATTAATTTCTTAATAACTTAACCATTAAATTGATAATAATCTGTATTCTGTTAAGATTCAGTTGAAATATTCATCAGTTTAGATGTCAAGTCTTTTCAATTCTGAGTTATTATCTGATTTAACCGATTGTATTCCATTTTCAGGGATGTACTCGAACTCTAAGGTCTCCACTCTTTGAATGTTTAGATTTTCGAAATATTGTTTATTACTTATATTGTTGTCAATCGGTTCCCATTTCTTTTTGAACCAATCACTGGATTTTATGTCTTTGATTGTATATCTGTTCCGTTCGTCTGTCAAAATATTTTTAACCAATTCTTTACATTCTTTGGACACTTCTGGAAATTGAGGCGCTTCAATATAGTGCTCATCATTTTCAATAAATTTTTCCAATTCTGAGCCATCATTGGGGTAGTGCCCGAACAGCATTACATATAAGACAACACCAGAACTCCTGAAGAATAAGTTATTTATTATTTGAATTATATTTGAAAAGTTTCGTTAGCTTTTTACCAGATATCAGCCATTGTGGGCGAATATGGCTGTGCTAGCAATACCTCAGGTGCTGAGTAAATAACACTTCCACAATATGTATAACTTGGAAGTTCTTCTTTAGTTGTGATTATTTTGTCCTCTTTTTGGGTTATATTTTCTAAATATCTTATTTTAGAAGAGAAGCCGAAGTCAACTATTTTTATATTATAATTGCTGTCGAATAAGAGGTTTTCACATTTGATATCTCTGTGAGCGTAACCACTCTTATGAATATGTTGGACACCATTTATCAATTGTATGAACCAAAGACAGGCCTCCCGTTCTGGTATATAATGGCGTTTAAATATATAATCACAGAGATCTCCATTTGGACACAATTCCATTATTATGTAGAGCAAGTGGTCGTCCGTGGCTTCGATCACTTCATAAAATTTGATTACATTCTTATGTTCGGCCATTTTCTTCATTAACTCGATCTCAACGCTTAAGTATTTCCTCTTAAAATGATCAGACAACCGCTTCAAATCGACGGCTTTAACGGCCACTGGTTCCCGATGTTTGGTTGACTTTGCTTTGAATACTTTTCCATAAGATCCCTGACCTATTGGCTCGAGCTCTTTATAACCTTTGTTATTCAGTTTCTTTTCAATACTCAAATCAAACTCTTTGAATGGAGTCAATGCCTTTTTATCAGTTTTCTTCAGATTTGTTTGAACCACTTTTTCCATTTCATTCTTCTTTTCATTCTTTTGGTCAGTCTTTACAACTGTTTCTTTTGATTTATCAGTTATTTCATTGGTATTTGAATTGTCTTCAGTTTTCTTCTTTTCATTTTTCTCATTAATTTTACTTTTTTTGTTGTTTTCATTCTTTCCTTCAATTATTGTCTTTTCGTTATTAGTCTTCTTCTGGTTATTCTTCTTTTGATTGGAAGTAATCTTAGGATAAGAATTAGTTTTATTTTGTTGTTTATTATTCTGTGTAGAATTCTGATGAGTTTTCGGGTTTTCCTGTGTCTTATCCTGTTCTGAATTATTCTGTCCAACATTTAAGTTAATTTTACCATTCATTGAGAATATTCTGAAGTAATTCTTCAAATTATTTAACATTTCTTTGGAAAAAATTAATAAATAATTTAAATAAAATGGTTTACAATTCTAACCGATTTTTTAATTTAATTATAAATAGGAAAAAGTGGTATTACTGGCGCGCGACACAAGACTTATCTCCATAACAGCCCTTACACTCACCAGTAATGGTGTCCTTCATATTGCAGACGCCGGCAATCTTCGAATCCTTTCAGCCGTGCCTTATATCCCACAACCGGATGAAAATTTTGAGTTCCAAATAGCGTTTCCCGACGGACAGGAGCTCTATATATTCAACAAATATGGTCAGCATACGGCCACCAAAAGTATAATCACTGGCCGTTCTCTCTATACGTTCTTATATAATGTGAACACTAGTTTCGGTAAACTGAGTGCAGTTACCGACGCTTCAGGCAATAAAGTGTCGTTCATTAGAGACTCCGGCAATAGTTTGCATACAATTGAGACCACAAAAGGCCAGAAGTGTCGGGTCTTAACTAATAAACAGGGTTTCTTAGAACAGTTCATAAGTCCGGATAATTTGACCACAAAATTCACATACGAACCGACGGGTCTATTGATCTCGCGGTCAGACTCAGCCGGAAATTCATTTTTCTACTTTTATGATCAGAGCGGACGACTCGTCCGATATATAAAGCCAACCGGGCTTTCAACTGAACTTACCTTTGATTTCAGCCGCAACGGAGCGCTGGTATCAACTGTTGACTCCTCTGCAGAGGCAGAACCTATGAAGAATATAATTGTGAAAGTGAGGGGAGAGTCGTTCAACACCTATGAGAACGGCATTGAACTCAAGACATTTGTCCATTTGGACGGTTCTATTGAAGTGGAAACTCCCTGGAAGGATATTATCTTCTGGGAAGCACAACCCCATAAAGTCCTACTTTCATATTTACCAGTGCAGGCAGGAATGTTTCCTGTGCTGATGAAACAGACTCTAATGACACATAACTCGCAAAAGTCATGGATTGGTTGGGATTATGACGTGAAGTATAACCGACGGACAGAACGGGAGAAAAATATCTCTGCCGTCGAAAGGATTCTCGTTATTAATGAAACCCAATTCTTGAGCGTTGAGTACGACTGGATGGCCAACAGAGAAATCCTTTACAATAACTCCAGGCGTCCATTCCTTTTCGTGCAATATGATGATTCATCCAGACCGGTCCAATGGCTGCCCAAAGAAAGCAGATTACCATTGAATATGATGTATGACAGGTTCGGGCGATTGTCTGGCTGGCAGGAGGGCCACCATTCAGAAACCTATTCATACGACCGAATGGGCCACTTATCTGAGATCAGATTCCCGGACAGCACTAGTTTGAAAAGCACTTATGAAGAGGGAAAGTCAACTCCAAATAAGATTGTGCTGAGAAGTGGCAGAAAATATCTCTACAATTATGATGAAAACGGAGGACTTAAGTCAATCACAACACCAAAAGGCTCTAAACATTCTTTCCGTTTGGAAGTATCGCTCGGATTCTATAAACTGGTTTATAGTCCGCCCTCTAATTCTCTCAATTCGTATGTAATATATTTAGATGCAGAGCACCGACCGATGATGAAAATGTACCCAAAAGACTCGGGAAAATTGGTTTACAATTATAATAATCGAACCCAACTTAAAGAAGTGATGTTCGGCTCCGGAAAAATTGAGAACATCTTTAATAAAGCCACCGGACTTCTAGTCAAAGAGGTTTGGCGATATGAAGATCAAGAGTTTGTCCTAAATTATGAATATAACGGCGCTCTTTTGGTCAAACAATCGCATCAATTCATTAGTTCTTATTTGTTGTCGAATCTGGTCTTTGGCTTTCAATACGACAGTTTCGGACGAATAAAGGTATTGTCAGCCAGAGTGGGTTCAGTCAGTCTTCCGACAATTGACTTCACATACAATCATCGCACCGGCCGTTTAGAGGGAATCGCTAACTTCAGACTCTATGACAAGAGCCAAAATGAGACTTTCCTAACGGACGGAATAGCTGTTTACTCGAAGACTTTCGATGCCTCCCATTATTTGCTTCAAACCTCTTTAGTGATTGCAGACAAAGAAGTATTTCGAATGGATCTGACTTATAATCCTAATGGAGCTCTTGTCCTATCGAAGACATTTATGAGACATTTAGGAGCGAGTAAAGTAAGAGTTCAGAACTACACCTATGATAACGACCAACAGTTGACAGAAGTGACCGGAAGAGATCACTGGAAGTTTTCATATGACGACAACTCTAATTTGGCGACAATGCAATACATGGGAAACAGAATCGATATTCTCTACGACAGCGCCGATCGGATTACCAGCTTTGGGGAAACGCCTTATATTACAGACGCCAAAGGATTTGTTGTTCAGAGAGGGGAAGAGAGGTTTACTTTCACCACTTCGGGACAACTAATGAGAGCCAACAGACTCGGCAGATATGACGTCAAATACATGTATGACTCAAAGGGTCGGCTGACTGTCCGTAAAGATAATTATGGAAATGTCACCCAATATTTCTACGGCGATATATTGCGTCCAAATCTGGTCACTCATACCTTCAATAATGGAGACGGAAGAGTGACTACAATTATATACGACGATCAAAGTGTACCGATTCTCACACAGGTATGTCTTTCTTTACATAATTTTGTTTTTAATAAAATATTTTTCACTAAATTCTAAAATACATGTAATCTGTATATTGTCTTAAATTTGAATATTCAGGTGAATCACGAGGTCTTTTATATAGCATGTGATCAAATCCGAAGTCCACTTCTTGTATTAGACCACAGGGGAGAAGTAGTTAAAGAGGTGCATAGAGGGCCGTATGGGCACGTCCTCTTTGATTCGAATCCAACTTTCTATTTGGCGGTTGACTTCCAGGGTGGTATACCCGATCCGCTCACAGGCCTTATTCATTTCAGTGATAGCCGAGTTTATGACTCTCTTGTTGGCCAATGGCTGACACCCGATTGGGATCGGCTGCTGTCGTCACTAAACGATCCGCAATCGCTACACATCTATCGATTTAATAGAAACGATCCGATCAATGACCCGACTGACGAGCGCTGGAAAATGTTGGACCTGAATAAATGGATAGACAACCAGGGAATTGATTTGTCGGCCTTTGATATCGGACTCATTAATCGTTTCTATAAAGAAAACAATGAAAAGTCATTGAATGCCTTAAAACTGCCAAAAGTAACTCTTCCGGCACTGCCTATAATCTCAGGCTTTGCGTGTGGTCTACACCGGACTCTTAACAACTTTGGTATGATTTCAAGTCTCGACAAATCCAAAGTGAGTTCAAAATCTGTTTGTTTTGTTTCAAAATTATTGTTATATTTGTTTTCTTCAAATTTTAGGTAAAATCTGAAGATCTGTTTGAATCGATTAATACAAATAAGATTTCCAGCGAAAGCGTGCCTTTCGGTAACGGCATAACTGTGTCCCGAGTGGGCGGACACGCCATCGTTCACTCGACAGCCGATGCGGATCCGATCCGCAAAGACGTGTTCACACAAATACTGAATAATTCGTATTTACTTGACTTACATTTCGTTATTCACGGAAACGATGTCTTCTATTTGGTTAAAGACAACACGTGGAGAGTCGCCGATGATCTGACACAACTGCAACGGCTCAGCACTTATGTCAATACTACTGTTCATGAAACTAAAGCTGATGACCAAAAAGGAAGTGGTCATCAGGTCAGTCATTTGTCATATGTTATTCTGAGCTTTCCTTTTAAAAGGGAAAACCTTTTAGTCATTAGAAGTTTGTTTGAAAATCTTTCCGTTAAAAACATTTATTCCGGTCTTTATTTTTGGTCTATAATTGAATTCTGTGCCCAATATATTAGTGGGAAGTCAGACATTAGCGCTAACTATGGATTAGTTTTAGCTCTTAATTCTTAGGATAAAAATAGGCAGTCCTTTAATGAAATACTTTTTTGCTTCAATTTAATCAGAAAACGAGTGAAAAAACATTGATTTCAATCATTTTGAATGCGAAGTAATTTCATATCAAAACTGATATTCTTTTCATTTATTTAATCGAAATCTATTTCTCGACTCTAACTATGAGTTTCTTAACTCTAATAAAGTATATAATGAAGAGATGTCTCGACTCTAATGTTGCATAACTTTGATTAATGGTAGTCCTTCTCTACTATATTAAGAGTTAAATCTTTTTTCTTCATCACTAATGGCTTTGCGATATAATAACTATAAATTTGATTTAAGAGTAGATATTATTAACGAATGAAAATCAAAATTATAGCCGAAAAATGTTTGGAAGTTATAAATGAGAGCCGATTATTAAACTTTTATTAATACAACAGTTTTAACAACAAATGTCTGTATATTTATCCTAACTTTAGGTCGACGTTCGTATTCACATTCAACAGTATATCCTTAACATACGGTACGGAACTATCGCTGAAAGGGAACGCCATCGAGTGCTGAGACATGCGAAAAAGCACGCCATCGGTCAACGATGGGCTCAGGAAAGAGATCTTTTGGCTAATAATCGCGACACTATTAATAAATGGTCGGAATCAGAAAAAGAGCTTCTATTGAGCACAGGCTCTGTGCCTGGGCTTAAAGCAGATTACTATCATGATCCAGGTGTTTATCCGGCATTAGCTGACGATCCGTCAAATGTTATTTTTCACAAACAAAACAAAATAAAGCCAACAAAACACGACTCGACATAAAAACATCAATTATTTAAATGTTTTGCTTTAATTTCTCTTCAAATTAATTGTAAATTAAGCCATAAATCAAATGTTTTGTCTAATAATCGGACAATTTGTATGAAATTATTCACAGAATAACTCAATTATCTGATTGAAAGTTAAGAGTCATAAGAATTCTTGAGCTTAAAGTAGGTTCTCTTTATTGTTGGAATGGCTTTTGGTCAACCATTTTAACCAGAGCATAATTAGCGAGAATTTTTGTCGTTGAAAGCTATGGAAAATTGGATCTCAAATAACTTCAATTGGATTTGGATTTATTTTGTGAACAAATCAGATGTTTTTATATATTTCTTTTGTGTATTTCTATATTTCATCGAAAATTTCTTCTTTCAATTGATTTTGAAAATTAATTTATTTATTCAATTGAAATGAAAAATATTGTACAGAATTTGTTATAAGAATTATATATAAATTATATAATAAAATTAAACTCTAATCCAATTGAATATTATTTATTTGTTCTTTCAAATGAAGCTGTCAGTAGGCGTTAATTAATTATGTGTATGTGTGCAAGGTGGTATTCAATTGATTGTTTATTCCGATAGTTGATTTCAAAAATTGAAGTTTCAAATGATTTTGATGAAAGAATAATTAGACAAAACCAAGATTATGCATTTAAATCAACCCGAGGTCATCCGACAAAATCTGAAATATAGCTATCTTCTAAATGAACTTGCTATTTTTAATAGTGTTTGATATTGATTTATCATTCACTAACATGTGATTAAATGGTGAAAAGCAATTTTGAAATAATTTATTCAACTTGTTCAAAAGAAAACAACAAACTAATGGAATTTTCATTAATAACCTTGGTATTTAATAAATTGGACAATAGTAGTAGTGAATAATGAGAAGGAATGGAATAAAGAAATTTTCAATCAGAGAAACTCATATCCGAATTGGTTTCCATATAACAGAAAGTCATCAAAAGATGTTTTGAAACAAATTATGAGCTCAATGTCTACCCATTGAATCATTTCCTCTTGAATTTGTCGTTCAAAAGCTTCAGGAAAAGGCATATATTCCAGGAATAGAGTCGAAGACAATGAAGTAATAAATAACGAAACGAAATGAAGAAAAACATTTGGAAACATATGACAAAAGACTTATTTTATTCTATTATCAACTTTTGTTTGAGAAAAAGTTTATTATCCATTCAGTTATATAACAACAATGAATAAAAGCACTATTTTATAACATATTTAACAAAATATGAGATTAGTTTTCAGAGACATAGAGATAGAGTTGGAGAGAGAGATATGACATTTATTTTTCTTTATAAATGAAAGACAGTTTTTTGCCCTTTGATTTTCCAAGAGTTTTAAGCTTTACTTTCGATTCTCAAGAAGAGTTCAGACCAAATATTATCGATTCCTATATCTGTTGGCATATCTGTTGCCACAGAGGATTCGTCGGAAGCCGTTCCTAAAATCAGGACTGAATCGAAGGATAAAAACAAATTCTCAATAAATAAATTGAAAACTTTTCCATTATTTAGGATTTTATGGTTATTTCAATATTGAATTGATTTGAAATGAATTGAATTGAATTGAATTGAATTTAGTGAACAGATTGTATTCATACCTAAATATAGTATAAATAATTGGATTGAGTAAAGAGTTGAGATAACCTAACCATAAGAAAATACTGGAAACATATTTGTTTGGCTCCATTTCGGGAAACATAGGCATCAATACGGCCAACACGAAGAACGGCGCCCAACACATCACAAACACCCCTACAGAAGGATTAGTATTTTGCAAAAATTAAATATTTTTAAGTTAGTTCAAAAGTAATTTTTGTATTAATTCTGAATAATATAAGCTAGTTCAAGTAAGAACATCGAAAATTTCAAAGATTTTCAACTTTTACCATGGCTATTATTTAAACAAGAGAATAAGAACAGAATTGTTTGACTTTTTGAATAAATTACTTCTTCTATTAATAGTTTTAATCTTTTAATTTTCTTTTTACTATTAAATTATCTATGAATTTTGATTGATATAAACCTTTGACATTTCTAAATCTAGGTAATAATACTATTAAATACCTTAACAAACTAGCATTTAAAATTTGAAATTAACTTTAAATTTAAATAATTAATTCTTATATTCTTTATATTCTATTCAGATTAGGAAGTATTTGATCAAAACTTAAAAACCTTTTCTCTTTATTTTTGATCTGTACTAGTAGTTTCAATTTGTTCTAGTCTGATTTTAATTGGAGCTCAGGGAACGTTTATAATTGTTATTTAGGAGTAAAAAAATATAATGATTTATCTCTTTATCTGAAAATATTATTGTTTTACCTGTGATTATGGCTAAAGTTTTGGCCGCTTTTCGTTCGCGTTTAGACTCTAACGACTCCTTACAAGTCTTTTTGTGAGGAGTCTTAACTAAATTTTGCGTTTGATTTGAGCTGTTTTTATGATCAGAGGACTGGGGATTGTTATTCGAGCCATTAGTCGCTGTTGTCGTCAGTCTGTTTGGACTCAACTGTAAATTATGTTGCATTTGCTTCAACTGTATTTCGCTGTCATTATTCTGGTGTTGAGTCTGTATTTCTGTCACTTCATCCGTAACACAATCGTCATTATGTTCGCCAACTGTTAGGTGTATGTTCTGTGAGGAAGGACTCGGCGCTAATGGTCGTGGCGTTTGTGGATTCTGTGCTGGCACTATTAGTTTCCCAGGTTTACGACGTATTCTTTTTCGGGCCACCTATGGATCAAAATATGTTATAAGTTATAGAAAGTTATAACTTAACTAAAAGTTGAATATTTTCATCAACAGAAATAATAGCAAAGAATTAGTTATTAAATATGGATTAAATCCATATTTTTGATGATAGAGTCAGTTCCCCATTGCTTTAAATGTTACTCCAATTAAGAAAATTGAGTTTTATTTCTTCAATAGAATATTTGAATAGTCAGACAAATATTGAGACAGAATGTGACACTTAATTATCGCCTTAAGAGCCCAGAATTTCCTCTACTAATGAGAAAATTCAGGACAAACTCCGAAACATTAATTGGACTAATAGTTAATCAAAAGCACAGAAATTTTGATTTCATTTATTTATAAAATAATAATAATCCTATTTTTGGTGATTAAAACAAATGAGCTGTCATTTCATATAAGTGTCGTTCAAACCGAAACATTTTCAGAACAAAATTATTTGACTTATTTTTAATCCCGAATAACACTAATTAATTTTCAAAGTCAATGTTAATTAGAGGCAAATAATTTCCTAGGTTAGTTTCATCCACTAAAAATGAACAAAACGAAATTAAACTTGATTATAATTTAGAAAGAAATGTTTAATAGTTTTTTGAAAAATTGACTTTACTTCTATTTTTTTAATAAAAAAACAAAAAATGTTAGCAAACATTTTCAATAATTGTGTACTTGCAATGTTTGTCTTAAATTTATCCATCAGTTAATTGAAATATGAGTTTATGAACAAAAATGAAATCTCAAACCTATTGTATATTTTTTATGGACTGCCTTTTACTTTATAGGTATTCCATATTTGAGTTTTTCTTATATCAAATATTAATATCGAATGTAATATCTATAGTATTGAAGTCCACAACAGTATTATGCAATCAAAGGGATAGTGATTTTTTCTTATTAATAAATACCTGGAATATTTTCCAGTAGAGTAATAATATAAAGACCAGCGGTCCGTAAAAAGACGAAATTGTGGCAAATATTTGATATCCGATATCCTGAGAAATAAGACATCTTTTCTCGTTCTCAATTCTGAAGTTGAAGTCCGGATCTTTCCATCCGAATAATGGAGCGATGGATACGATGGCGGCAACAGTCCATACACCAGCAATCATGATACCTATCCGCACAGCATTCCGCTGATGAATGTAATCAACGTTAGTGACAGCCCAGTAACGATCCTATGTTTTTTGCCAAAAAAAATCAAAGCAAATATGAGTTTAGTTTAGTTATAATTCGTATTCAAAAACATTGAGCTCTTTTTGGTTGCGCCGATCGGCTCCCTTTCGCATCAACTAATGTATACAATAATGAGTTACCGATACTTGCAATTTGTTAGTCATTTACCTAATGATAGGCTAATGATATGCTTTGAATCGTTTCCTATATTATTATTATCGACACATTTCGTGTCAAATATACAAATAGTTTCTCTTATTTGAATCAATTTCTCGGATCAAAGACTTGGGTTAACATCAAAACCAATTAATATATATTTCTTTTATTAAGTGAAAGAAATTTCTTTCGGTTCAGCCTTTGAAATATTCATAAGACTTCAATGAATTTTCCTAAATATATTCAAATCAATTTAATGTTACACCAAGTACATTCAGAATTCAGAAGTGTATTCAGAATTTATTATACATTGACAATGTACATTGTAACATTGTATATATTATGAAGAAAATTTCAAATATTCAATGCATTCAATGCCTTATTTTATAGAATTTAATAGAGCTTTGAGTCTATTTTAAGGATTTTTTCGATTTATTATAAATTGAATTAAATTTTGCTTTTATTGTGAAATATTTGAGAGCATTATATTTATCTACTTTTATATACAAAATGGGGATTATTTCGGATCAAAAAGTATATAATGTATATAATGTTTATTATCGAAACACTCGAGTATTTAATACTTGAAATGTCTAATTGACAGACATTTGATGGCATAACTAAACTTCTTCTAAAAATAATGTTATTATTAACAAAAAGTCTGTCAAAAAAAGATGATATCCTTTTCAAAAGCGTTTCGAATAACAATAAAATTGAGTTCACTTCTATCCTTTCAAGAATTTTAATTCAATATAGATTTCACCATGCTAAAACATAAAATTATCAATTCTATATCCTTTATTCTATGCTTGAATATTGGTTAAGTAACTTTAATTATTAATATTCTATAAAAACAAGAAGCTTTCAATTATGCAAGGGGTAGCCAAGCTATCCAAAGGATAGGTCTATGGGAGGGTGAAATGGGTTTTCTTGAAAATGAAGTCCCTGCTAAACCTTTCAAAGCTTCATTAAATTATTTTTGATTAAGCTACCTTGGCTATTATCTATATTAGATTTAATTTCAAGTAATTAATGATTTGTTTTTGTTTTTTGCCTAATTGTACCGAAATTGTGTTCTCATTGTTTTATTTAATGTAATTAAGTAATAATTTTACAATAATTATAGATTAATAATACATTATTATAAAAACAAGTATTCAAACAAATTTTTAAAACTACGATAACTCCAGATTTTAAGAATATAATGGATTAAATTGGAAAAATAATCACCCTGGCCAATCATATTGCCAAACACTGATTATGAACATTGTTTTCAAACAAAAGTTTTCGATAAAATAGTCGAATATAATAACTGTAATTAACTTAATATTAATAATTAGATCGCATTCTTAATAATTTGATTATTATATGCCTTGAAATGAAATATCACTTCTAATGAATGCCTTATTTAAACCATAGGTTTTGAGAATCAATATCACAACAACCTATTCATTTAGAAACTACTCCTGAATGCAAAGATAATTAGAATACCAAATGGATTAATAAAATTGAGTAAATTATTGATGAAATACAAAAATACTAATTTCAACATTGATTTTAATGAAATATTATCTTGCTCACAATAAGAGCTAAATATATAAGAAAAGCTAGAAATTATTAATTTAATTAGAATTAGCCTGCAGATATTTTTGATGGATAGTTAACTGAAGAGAGACTCCTTTTTCCTTCAAAATTAAAATGAAATTTTAATTAAAGCTTTATTTTACTCGAATTTGTTTTCAATATTCAAAATACATGTGTTTGACATAACATTCAAATATTATAATTAAATTTGTCTTAAAAGACATAATAAAAATATTTTCATTAATTATTGCTTAAAATTACTAATTGAAGCACCCACATAATCCTTAATATTTCTGGTTTTTCTATAAGCATGGACAAATATAAATACATTTTGGGCCGCTTATAATCACTTCATTGGTGCGGATAGGATCAGGTGATTATAAGCGAATGTGTTTATAGACGAAGTTCACTAAAAAATGTCAAATTTCTTATTTAATACTAATCACAGAAATAATCAGTTATTTGAGTTTGTTTTTGATGTAAAATAGTATTAAAGACATTATTTTCAATATTATTTGACATTTTAAGACAATTATAGATATCTCCATCGCTTTGATCGAGAAATCTTCCAATTGTTGGGATTGCAGTCTTGGCTTCAATAGTTTGGTTTCAATAAAATTTCACAAAATGTTTGTTAAATGACAACAAAGGAGGATATCGACGGCCTATGGGATCGGTGCCTGTCGTGAAGCCCAGATAAAACATATGCCAAAAGATAGAGGAGAACATGTTCATCAATTCATATAATTACCATTTTCCCCTAGCCCAGTGCGTTAAGCCGCTAGAGGGCATCAAAGATGAAATTTTCAAGTAGCTAAATTTGACAATTAATACATTGATTCTAACTGTAATATGCATGCTTAATCGATTGGTGAAAATTAAAAAGTTGTATCTTGTACGGATTCTGAGTAAATGCCATTTTTAATAAAAAATATCTAGTTTTTTCATTATAAATCAAGAACAGTTAGTGTTAGAAAAATTTAACTTTCACCATTATATTCAGGAAGCTTGTTTCAATCAGAATTGATATATAATTTGTCATTATTCATTTTTTAAGAATTCCAAATTTGACGCCCTCTAGCGCATAAATGCTTTAGAATTTAGAAATGTGTCTGTGATATGAAATCAATATCTTGCCTTTCTCCATTAATTGACATACATTTCATATGGTTATACGAACAAGTAAATTTCCAATAGAGGGCGTCAAATTTGGAATTTTTAAAAAATCAATAATGGCAAATTATATATCA
>JAQFZI010000039.1:0-31038 GCA_034695605.1 Eupelops occultus | reverse complement strand
AATAGATCCAAGATCTTCTTGGAATATTCGTCAATAAATGCCATTAAATATTGCTTAACAGTTAAAAGTGTTATATCGGATTTAGTTTAAGTTGAAAAACAGTTCAAAGCTTTGAGGACAGGACTCAACTAAAAACTATAAAACAGCTAATCGTATACAATCATTATATAACTAAAAAAGCAGGAATGCACAAGAGGGATTTACAAAACTCTTTTAAGTTCAAATATGGTGAGAACGAAGGCCTCCATCGGAAATTTTGCGGACAGGAGTACCAATATTTTTACCGAAATCTATTCATAAAGTAACTAAAAATGGGAAAAATAAGTTTTGCATAATATTACAAATTATATGTTATAATCATTCAAATAACAAGGGGTTATTACATAGTATAATAAAACTATTATTTTGAGAATTAAGTGTTTAATTTTAAGCACAAAAAAGATCAATTTGGTCTATTTTTATTAAAAAAAACTGTTTTTAATCATTATTATTTTATATTTTCTTCGATAAATTCACATATAATTCATAAATATGTATTTTGAGCATTTTTGAAAAATCCCCCTTAAATCACCAAAGTTCTGGTTTTTTTGGAAAAAGGCCTTCCCTATATCCCCCTAAGTTCGAAACCCTTGTGCATGCCTGCTGAAAAGTATTCCAAAACCCTTTTAAAGAGACGTAACGCCAGTGAAGGGGTAATCATTATTTCGATCACATATTAGCTTTGAATATATTTTATGAGAGTTTAGATTCTGATAGTGATTACAGTTAGAGATGAGGATAGGGTTGCCTTAGTTTTGCATTTAATGCATCCGATGATAGATTGAAGAGAGAACACGCGACCAATCAATGAATAGAGAAAAGCCTTTCTTTTCTAAACTGAAGGTAACTCTTCCAGAAGTACTTCTCTTCAATTTTTTAAATTAAGTTAAATGTTTTGTTGAGTCAATAGTCTTGAAAGGGCTTACATTATGACAGATGGGATCGTAGAGTAAGGCCACCACTACTCTACAATCGATTGTCTCAATTGTTTGTCAATTCATTTTGGATGACTGTCCCTAAAAGATATAATGTTTTCACTCTAATTGACTTTCTATTCAATCAAAGGATACGAAATTGTGGATATGTGTACCCCTGTGTTGGGTAACGCAATCTAACCTCTCCTAACTCTGACCTAATCATAATCTCAATTAGTGAACAAAAAAAAATATGAAACCCATAATTTTGTTGTGAGGGATGTGTTTTCGGTTATGTAGTATTTTTGACAAACAAAAAAATCATTTCCTGTCCCTTTTCATTCATATATATATACCAAGAGCAAAGCCAAGAATTGTTTTCTATTGTATTGTGTTTTATATTATTTGTTGAAAATATTATATCGATTTTACTAACAGTTATGCCAATTGTAGGTATTGTTAGGAAATGCTCTCATTATGATATGGGATGTCGAGGAAACGGTGATGACCTAAACCAATGATTTTTTCATTTAGTGGAAAGCTCTTCGAAAATTATATGGATTTGGACTGTAAGGCACTGTCATCCACTCCAAGCACTGTAAGGCACGTGTTTTTGTTGACTTTCACTTTTACATTCATCCAAGACTACAATATTTGGGGCCAAACATTAGAAAAAATGTTGAACTGTTCTGTTCTGTGGGAAAGATTCCTAAAACAGATAAGATATGAAATGAAGTGAAATCTGAAATATTATTTTTACCGAATATTTGCTGATTATATCCGATCTATAAAGAGAGTGAAATGGACTGAAATACTATAGTTTTTATCACACTTTTTGTTTGCACTTTATTTTGAGCTAGTGTGAAATTTGAAGGCTCTGCCTGTCTGGTGGCACACGAGTCGGTGCCCTAATATAAATAATAATTTGAACTTATTTTTAGAATCACATTCATATTCATCACATAATGACAGCTGCAATCCATTCAATAATTTGCAGCAAATAATAATCTCAACATTTTGTTGGCAAATCCTTTTTACACACAGCCTCCCAAAGCCTACCACTGCCTACTATTCAAATCTAATCTGTTTCCATCGCTATATGTAATTGAGTGAAGTCTCTAATCAATGATTATTGGATTGAAACCATAAAATTTTCAACAAACCATTGAGTTTAGCTTAACCTTAAAGCACCTGCCTCAGCCTCAGCCTTAGCCACTGCCTATTCCTCTCACTTTTACAGCTATCGATATATTATGAATTGTTATAAAAGTGAAATCAATAAATATTTGTACTTCAGTTCACTCTCTAACGCTTTGGTTTCAATTCTGTGTTTTATGAGTAGTTTATAAGCCTGGGCTCAGCCAACAGTAAATACAGTTTCAAATGGATAGCCATTGAGAAGTAGTATAGAAAATAATAGTTTTGATTAGAAGTTGTGCTAAAATAATACAATTTTCATATTTGGGACAAAAGAGGACAGAATGACGTAATGGTCACATCTGTCACAATCGCTTTTTCCACTAAATTTCAAAACTTGAAAACAACTGAAGAGATGTTCCAAAAGTGTACTCAACTTAAAACACTTGACTACAATTGGAAATAATGCAAAATACAGCACTCGTCCACATATATTGAGAGGGATTGCTGTCAAAGTCATACTCTTTGATGATTTGTATCACTTGATTAGAGCAATAAGTATTCCAATATTATAAAAGTTTAAGTATTGGTGATTAGCCATGACTTTCCCAGAGCCTAAAATTAGTTACACTAATGGCATAGCAAATGAAGTTAGTTTACTGATGTGGATAACTACTTATACCCTGTTCTGAAAGTCTGTCCGATATTCAGTGATTCTATGGATTTGGAAAACATTAGGATATCAGTGAACAGATCAGACAATCGCTCAGAGATTATAATACGAAACACTACTGAAAACTCCAAAAACTTGGGAATCGGTATAACTTTTAGAACGCATTAAACACTAATAAAAGAAAAGTCGATAATATTTATGAATGTTTTGGACTTAAGGTCATAAACAAAACATACAAAAGAGTAAAATTTCGGTTTTATTCACATTTGGATCGTTTGAAACAAAGTTAAAGTTATATAACTGAAGTTGAAGTGATATCGGAGCCCAAAAGTGATGCACCGGACTATTGAACATTAGTTCAAAACCACTTTTATTTCACACCCGAGTATTGGATGAAATACTTCAGAGGATTGATTGAAAGATACCGACCATTGATATGAATGATTGAATGCATCCCAAAAGCAGTACTAATCAGAGGCTTAAAAATATTTGCAGAATTTGACGTCTCTTTTAAGAGCAATGATTTGCAAATCGAGTAATCCGTAGAGATTTGTCCAAAAAGTAAGGCATATCTAACTCTTATTAATTCTTTGCATTTTATATAACGACAAAGTGTTGGGCATTTAGCACCGGCACAACGACTCAGCGTTGGCATCGCATCAACATCGCATTGAACGACACGTGCCATTGGAGGCAATGCTTTTCTTGTTCACACGCGATGGATAGGCATTACATTAATATTATTTCCTCTCTTAATATATAATAAGCCTTATATTTAAAACTTTATTCGCATTCACTTTCTGTCAGAGTCTGTGCTGTAGAATAACATTACCACTGAATTTGCGTTTAAAATTGGCTTCAAATTACCATTAGTTAGGTTTTGCTTGTTTTAGTGCACAGCCTCAACACTACTGACGATCGTTAAGAGATGAACAAATTGGTGGCCAAACATAACGAGCCTTATATCGACTGACATTTAACGCGTCATTTAAAGTAAACTAATTTCGCGAATCGTTCGTAAAAGTGGATAATATGGCCAAAAATACCCGGAGCTATAAATTGTTCTCATATTCAGATGTTTTATATAATGAACTGTCGCTATATTGCGATACAAAGAATTAACTTTGAACTTAAGACCATTGAGACCACCCGCGCATTAATTCTGGACCAAGTTTTGGACATTTGGTGACACAATTCAGTTAACTTTAGGCAAACACTTAAAACAGTTATGGCTATAAATCTCTTGAGTCACGTTTGGGTCCACTTTTAGCGCACAATATTTTGATAATTGTTTTGTTGGTCGTAAACATTGAGGCAAAAGAAGCAAATGTTGTGCAAACATATATATATTATATGATATATGGGGGGCCAAAATGGTCATTTCTTATTTTGTTTGCATGTTGTTAACATCACACCTGCCCTCCCCCTCACTCCGACTCATTTCATTCTATAAATTGTATTAAATCTTTAATATTTTGGTCATTTAAATAATTTTATTGCTTTGATTATAAACTATAGAATAAAATCGAAGAACAAAAGAATAGGAATATTAATGAACACAAAAAATATTCATTTATTTGGTTTTGAGTCTAAATGTTTGCAATCCTTTGTATGAAATTCAAAAAAGAAAAACACTTTTTGAAAGAATTTTTTTGTCAAAATAGTATCCAAACGCCGACAGCTGTGAATCCAATTTTTGATTTAATTGGTCCTACTTTTTATGGAAAGTCCTTTTTATAATTGAGTTAGACTTGAGTCGAGAATACTTGACAGTTATGCCAATGGCTTCTGTCAAAGGTTAATGTTATTTACTTTTGAATGGGAGCGCACTTATTATTTTTCAGATTTCACACCTGAAGTAATCCGATTTAAGCATTTCTTAACCCATCTGAAGAACTCTCCATAAGAATACCCTTTTGAATAGTTTTCAACATTTTCTGTATCTTTTGTTGCGATTCTATTTTGACGGTAATGTTATTCACCAATACTTAAAAAAATATTTGATGAAAACCAAGTTCTCTGATATGACCCCAAATATTTTTTATAAGATAATCGTAAAAAGTTCCTGATTATCTTATTATTTGAGAAAGCTAAAAATTATATGAAACCGGATGAAGGGGTTGTCCAATCATTCTTCTCATTCTTGTGATTAGTTTTTAAAAAAATGAATTACAAACAGATTTTAATAAATATAATATATTTGGAGTAACCAAAAGGTTTCATTTTATTGTGTGAGAGTACAGAACAAACTTTCATATCTGTCCTAATCTTAAATAAGTTATCGATAGTTTTGAGAACTAAGAGTCAAACATAGGTTTTGTCAAATATTCAATTTCATAGTTTACTGATTCAAATATTTGTCAAAATTAATGTTTTCAAACGTTAATTACCCGTATGAAAGACTAATGGTTAGTGGAAAGGATTAGTGGACAGCAGTAGATTTGTTGCCAAACAAAGTTGTTGTTTATGAGCCAAATGTCAAAGTGTTGGCCAAACCAAAAATGTTAATCGAAATAATAATAAATTTTTGTAAACATTTACACAATTAGTTGATTAATGGATTTTTGTTGCAAATACCATCGCCGACAACAAATGGTCAGTGAAAAAAACTGGGAACGGGTTGTCGTAAAATGAAAAGCGGAAAGAGAGTCCACTCTCTGAATGTTATGATACGGAATTATGGATGTGTGCGTATATATGCATTTATTGCACTCATATCACGGCTTATTTGCCAAAACTGCCAACTTCCGTTTATAAAAAAAATTCATTTATCATTGAATGTATAGTTAGCTAAATGTATGTGAAAAGGGCCAGTAGTGAGCCCTGAAAGTTCTGTTCGTCGCCTTCATCTTTATAGCCATTATGACCATATCTACGATAACTTACCTTTTCTTCGTTTCTCAAAACTCCTAACTTTCTTCTATTATATCTCTTTTCGCAGAGAATCAGAATAAATATGAATGTGATGGCAATCACCGCTTCCTTTTTGAATGGGATGACAATCAATTGTGTGGTGGACTCACTCCCATATTTACCTGAAATATGAATTTCAGTTATGAATCAAAAACATAATGTTTGCCGAATAACAACATTCATATTTATATTATGTATAAAACAGGATATAGTCTCCAAACAAATCCATTTTATTGTAGTTTTGAAAAATAATTTTTAATAATTTTTCCATTATATGAGTTATCCCTTCAAACTAATATTCAATCGATTAATTCTCTTCAATGCACTTGAATTCTATAAAAGAATCATGATCAAGTTCAAAAATACGTTTAATGTTGAATAGACTTCTTTCTTAATCAATAAGGAGAGCTATTTTGCTATTTCCTCATATCTTTTTGCAATTCTTTTAAAAATTATTGGTCAAAGTCTTCATTTTAATTATTTATAATAAAGTATTGATTTTATTGGTTCGATAGTCAATTAATAACACAAATGTCTTTAAATATAACTGATTAGTAATTAACAAATCTATTACGTGATCAGTATTTAGAGCTTTTATTTTTGTTGACCTTCAATATTATATTACATTTATGTCATTTCGAATAAATCATTCGACAAAACCTGGCTTTTTGTCTATTTTTTGCTGTTTTGATAATCCATTCAACAAATTAAGAATAAACATAAAAAAATGGAAATTCATTTTTAGAAAAATATTTATATTATAATTAATGAATGTTGATTGACCTTGGATAGTAAAAGGAGGTGATAGATTCCTCTTAGAACCAAAAAGTCATGAAAGTCCCTAGATATCTTAAAATTAAAAGCCAAAAAAAATTACCATTGACTCACTTAATAGCATAAGACAAAAATTTAAGTCAATAATAATAATAATAATTAATTTAAATCATATGATTCGAGTCAATGATTTTGATGAACACATAATTTTTTAAACAAATAACTTTTTTAGATATTGTTTAATGAATATACAAAATAGGAAATCAGGAAACCATTCAATTGTTTCTATTTCAATGTGAACTCAATCTAATTGGAATTGATATTTGATTACTTTGTCTTGATCATTTGATCATTTATTTATAAATGTGCTAAAGATGACTCTTATCTATAATAGATTTTTACAAATCATTCAATAACTTACTATTTTGTCCTTGTTTGTACTAATTTTTAATAGAATTCTTACAACAAAATATAAATAACACCAGAATATTAATATCCAGAACAAAGACTTATTATTAATATAAGACCATAATCAATTAATAGAAATTGTCTTTTTGTTTACTTGATAATAAGTAAAACTATCAGCAAATCTTTAATTGTGTAACAATTAATAATTTTTATTATTTCATTGCATTTGATCATGTACAATGTTTAATGTACATGATACAATCAAATGAAACATGATACATTGTACTTTATCAACCAAGTTATTTATTCAACTTTAAAATTGTCTGAATGTTTCAATAATGAGTTTCAAATGGCATTGATCATTGATCAAACAAGATGATTAATGCTTGTGATCGAGGAATCGATGAAATTAAATTCAATTAAATTATATAAATTAAGTTTGAATTAAAAGTTAAGTAATAATTTGGGTCATTGAATGTCCTATTATTTGGAGTGAGTGTTGAATCCTTTGGAGTCTACTTTCGACTAAATTATTCGTCAGTCAGTTATCTATGAAACGCAGAATCGCATCACTTATCACGAGATATAAAGGACTGACAGCTGATGTCATACTTCAAATCATTTGCCAAATATTTGTTTCACTCGAGAGTTGGAAACTTTGGGAATAACTTTTTATTTACCAAATATTTTAATTAAACTTTTCATTAAATGTTTACATTTGTGTCAAAACAACTTCAAAGAAATCACTATTAAAATAATGTTTGTCTCAAACAGATTCCGAGTCATTAATTTTTGTATAACTTTTCTAATATTCATAACATATCTTTCGAGAGCCAAATGTGACAAATATCGAATCGGTGTTGGAATCGGCGATATAACGGGTCCGGCAGCTGATATCAATATGGTATATAAAACTTGATTTAAAATGAGTCTAAAGTTTCTTCAATTAACAGATGGGTTATGCAAAACCAGGACAAGACACTCATGGAATACATTTCAGGCTTTATAGTAGAGCTGTCATTATTGAAGATTCTGAGGGCCATAGGGTTTGCATTGTTTCGGCCGATATCGCAATGATCTCACAAATTGTCAAATTGGAGGTAAGTATTGATATTGAAGTCATTGAACGCTTTGTTTAGAAAATTACAGATAATTTTAGACATTTATATAAATATTGACTCAAAAGTTATATTTATTTAACTTTTAGTTTAAACTAAACTTAATTTCACTAATTTTGAAATTAATTGAAATTATGGTATAATTGATGTTCAGGTCATCAAAATTCTCGAAAAGAAATACTCAGGAGTTTATAATATTAATAATGTAATGCTGTCCTCAACGCACACACATTCAGGTCCGGCAGGATTTTTGCAGTATATCCTATATATTATAACATCGCAAGGGTTTATCGAACAGAACTTCCACGTCATTAGGGATGGAATCATTAGAAGTATCGATAGGGCCCACCATAATATGGTTTCTGGTTATATACATATAAATACGGGTCAGTTACTCAATGCCAGCATAAATAGGAGTCCAACCGCTTATATGAACAATACTAAAGAAGAGAGAGACAGATATGAGTACAACACAGACAATAATATGACGGTTCTTAAGCTGACCGATCAAAATGGGAAGGGTTTAGGAGCCATCACTTGGTTTGCAGTTCACCCGACGTCTATGAATAACACAAATAGACTGATCAGTGGTGACAATAAGGGATATGCATCTATGCTGTTCGAACAAAACTTGAATGGAGGAACACTTCACGGAAAGGTAAGGGAAAGGTTTCATTTAATATTAAATTCAATATAAACTTAAAATTACATTAATTTAAACCTAAAGGGAAAGTTTGTGGCATTATTTCCCAATTCAAACGAAGGAGACGTTTCACCCAATATTAAAGGACCATTTTGTATGGATACGGGACTGCCATGCGATACAGTCACCAGTACTTGTAGAGGAAAGGTATGTATTGACCGATTGGAATATCAATTAATTGAGTTTTTAACAAAGAATGAACTTTGTGTGGCGTCGGGACCGGGAAAAGACATGTTTGAGAGCACACAGATTATTGGTTACCGACAATATTCAAAGGCTAAAGAGCTGTACGACAGCGCAAATGTTGAGCTCTCAGGAAAAGTTCAATATATCCATCAAACCATTAATATGTCCGACACTATCGTTGAATTACCCGATAAATCAAAAGTTAAAACCTGTGCCGCATCAATGGGTTATAGTTTTGCCGCCGGAACTACTGATGGTCCAGGAGCTTTCGACTTTAAGCAGGGTACTAATTATTTTAATCATAAAGGTTTTAACTGATTTTTTAAAAACAGGTGACACGAGTTCCACTCCCTTTTGGAATTTAGTCCGTAATTTAATAAAAACTCCTTCCCCCGAACTCGTCAAATGTCAGAGCCCTAAACCCATTTTGTTTGCTACGGGAGAAATGAATTTCCCATATAGTTGGCAGCCGTCTGTCCTCCCGACACAAATTTTTAAAATCGGGAATTTGATTATAATAGCAGTTCCGGGAGAGTTCACAACAATGTCTGGCCGTCGACTCAGAGAAGCCGTTAAAAAGGAATATGAACAACAAAAACCCGGAACTAATGTTGAGGTCGTTATCTCCGGTTTGGCCAATGCTTACGCTTCATATGTGGCCACTTTTGAAGAGTAAGACAATTATTACTAAAAAATGAGATAATAGACGAAAAACTGTTGAAAAATTAAATAGATATCAGGTTCAAAGATATGAGGGGGCCTCCACTATGTTTGGTCCACACACTCTCGACGCTTATATACAGCAATACAAAAACCTGGCGCATTATCTTGCAACAGAGCAACCATTAGATGCCGGACCACCCGAACCAAATCTTCTTAAACAACAGATAAGTCTGAAACCAGGAGTCATATACGACGGCGCGCCTTTGGGCAAGAAGTTTGGAGATGTCGTAGTTGACGCCCAAGATAGTTATAGTCCCGGTTCGAGAGTTACCGTCACTTTTGTCAGTGGAAATCCAAGGAATGATGTGAGGGCTGAGAGCACTTTTCTCGCGGTTGAAAAATTAGATGAAACGGTTGGGCGCTGGACACTCATCGCCACTGATGCCAACTGGGAGACCAGGTATTTCATCAAACACTCCATCTATTAAACAGTAAGAGTATTGTTTTCAGATTTTATTGGCGCCGAACCAATACCTTCTTTGGTGAGAGCCAGGCTACAATCGTTTGGGACATTCCTCCCAAAACTACTCCTGGAAAATATAGAATCAGGCATTTCGGGGAGAGTAAGAATTTGATGCAAATTATCTCTAAATATATTGGAGTAAGTAATCATCAAATTATTACTTAATTCAAAGTTTTTTAAATGAATTTTTGATTTGATTTCAGACCTCAAAAATATTTGCCATAATTTGATATTTGATATAAAATAAGTAAAATTGAAAGCATTTCTAGTCGTTTGTGACAACTATTGTCTAAAATAGAATTTATTTTAAAAATTTATACATTTATTACTAAAAATGAAAAATTAAATAAAAGTTTACATTAAATATAAACTACGATATAATCCAATAAATTATAACTTAATTTGCAATCATTTCAAAGACGAAAAGAGATCACAATTTTTCTCCGGTCAAGTCTGGGATAGCGTTGTAATAGGAGTGGTCGGGAAACCTGTCCAATTCTATGTAATCGTTTTCACTTATTAACAATTTGTCTAAATAGTCGACCAGTTGTGTGAATGTCGGCCTCTTATCGGGATTTGTGTCCCAACAATAGTACATAATATTATACATTTCACGTTTGCAGTGCTCCGGCTTTAAAAGCCTATTCGATTCGCGAACATATTTTATCACTTCGGCCGCTGCCATACCAGGATATGGAGTGCCGCCCAGTGTTACGATTTCCCACATCAGTATTCCTATATTTGAAAAATCATTATTATTATTATTATTTGTTTAAATAAAATGATAACTGACCGAAACTCCAGACATCACTTTTGGAAGTGAATATGGAATCGACCAAAGACTCGATTGCCATCCACCGAATTGGTAATCGTCCCTAAAGTAATTGGTTTTAATGAATGACTTTTTTTAAAAATAAGTCGAATTCTTACTTCAGATTTTCGTTCGTAGACATGATTTGCGACCACATCTCTGGCGAACCCAAAATCGGCCACTTTTATGGTATTATTTTCTCCGACCAAAACATTTCTTGCGGCCAAATCTCTGTGAATGATCTGTGAATCAGTTGACAAATAAATATTAGTATAACTCAATTTGCGCTCAAAATAATTATATAACTGACCCCTTTTGATGAAAGATATTCCATAGCTTTTGCCACTTGGTATGCAAATAATGTCAGATCTCTGGCCGACAATCTATTACTGCGGGCGTGAAGATTGCCGTAATATCGCTCAGCATAATGTTCGCGACTCTCTCGCAAATAAGATTGCAATTTCCCGAAGGGCACAAATTCCATAATCAAAAAGACTGGGTCTCTATCAGTGCAACTGCCCAATAGAGTGACCACATTTGGGTGTGGGTCCAACATTTTCATTATTTGCAATTCAGTTAATAAATCCTTTTTTTCTTTTTCGGAGGCGTTCTCTTTGAGTGTTTTGACGGCAACCGTATCTTTAGTATTGTTATTAAACATATTGAAAGCCTCGCATTTCCACACCTGACCAAAGCACCCTTCGCCAAGTATTCCTAAGAAATGTAAGTGATGGCGGGGGAACTCCCATTGCCTGTCTTCTCCAATCGGTATATTTAAAGTCGACGTATATTTATTTGATTCGGTTCTGTTCTGAAGCGATCTTTTGGCCCGAATTTGAGCAAAAAGGGCACCGTTGTAGTCGAGTTCACCGGAAGAGCTTATACTGGTTTCACTGCTTCCAGATTTGTCGATATTTACAATCTTTTGTGAGAAAGATTTCATAAGATTTCTGTTGGAACCTTTTTTGCACCGGTAGTGCAAAACCCAAAAGACGAGTCCTGCTATGGGTGCGAAGCATATGGCAGCCAAAAGTGGCAGAAAAGCAGTAATCAGATCAAGTCCGTCGCCAGTCCTATTGGCTGGTCCTCTGGTGGTTTGCTCGAACTGCTCGTCTGATGACTTTGTTGGTACAGCCGTTTGAACAGTTGGTACCGATTGAGACGCGGCAGTTGTTTTAATTGTGTGTCCAATGGTAATGGTATCGGAGGCCGAGGCGTTCGTAGGTTTCGGTTGTAATAACTTCTTTTTAATTGTGGCAGAGGTGGTGGTGGAGTGACGTGGCGGGGGAGTGATAAATGCGGTATTTTTTGGCCTTTGAGGGGGTAGTTGTGAATTGACGAAGGGCGGAAATGGCCTCCGGATTGGTATTCCCGGATATGACATATTTGTGGGCCGACCACTGCTTATAACAGCTTCTGAATTGCGATCGGAATCCAGTATTCGCACAAATACTTCAATTTTTGCCTAAAATACAAATCAAATGTAATTTTAGAGAAAATTTTCGAAATACAAAGAAAAGAAAAATAATCTGAAGACAATTGACTCACCGTTTGATGTCCGTCATTAGCGGTGATAAACAGATAAAAATCATTTCCAGCCTAAGAGTCGTAAAAATAGTACTTATTTTGTGTCAACACATTATTTGGATTCAGAGAACCATAAAATGTTTGATAATTCCGGAGTAATAACGAGTTTATCGCTCGAAAAGCTCTCATTTGGCAGACAGTGGCTTCGTTTGGCACAACCTCTTAAACAATTTTTAATGTCTTGGCTTCGATCTGTTCTGACATTCATTATAGTCTAATGACTTTTTATACTTTATCTTATTTTTTGAATTAATCCAATGAATTGATAAAAAAAGAGTCAATTGATGGGACTCTAAAATAATTGTGTGAACTCATTCACGTTTAATGATTGCAATTCTTTTCAAAGATAACATCTTTTACTTAAAAGGTTTTGAATGATAACTGTTTAATGAAATGACTTTTTGATAAATTAAAAAAAGGTTGAGTTTTGGAAATTTTTAAGATTAGAGACATCCTTAAACTCATCGATTTTTGAGTATTTGTTGGAATAACGCCTAAACATAATTGGAATAAACATATCATAGAAAATATGTTTTGTGCTGTAATTTTCAGACCAAAGCTCTATAAAATGTAATTTTGAATTCCAGTCAAATTCAGATTCAATGGGTGTCACATCTCTTAGATATAGTTCAGACCCGGATCTAAAATACATAATATTATAAACAAGGTTCTGGAGTATTGTTATTGCGTTAGGGCCAGGAGTGCCTACTTCATGGCACGAGACTCAATCACGCCTTTCTCTACTATAAGTGTGTCCTATGGGCTCTTGTCTAAGGCCTAATAGTTTCATAGTTGTGAACATCTATTTGAAAATTAGGGCTGAGCTTAGAATAAGAAAATTTTATTGAAAATAATTTTGAGAATTTGGTGTTTAAATGAATTTAAATGTTATTCAAAACATTCGGATTGTTTTCATTCATATATGTATTGAAGGAATTCCTATTTTTAATAGAAGTGAAATAAATGATTAGGTTTTTAGATGAACCGAATTATTAATAATTTGCACCAATTAGAGGAGTGCCACCAGAGCTAGTATTTTGTTGATGAGGCACTTGACTTATATAAGTTTGGTTATCCAGTGTTTCCACTACAACCTTGGAATGTCATCCGCACTGATCTATGATTTTGAGAGTGAGTTCAGAGCCGAGAGTTCTTTAAAACTAATATTTTTGAAGCACAAAACCAATTGTAAGTGAAGTGATTGCAACCCTACGAGTTTGGAAGCCCCGGGCGTTCAACATTCAAACTATTTTTCTTAGAGCTAAAAAATGAAGTCAACGTTTCTTTAGTGCTATAATTGGATTCCAGTTTTTATGGAAGTCTTGATTAAAGTTTTCGTATAATTTACATAATTAGTGTCTTTCGGTTTTCTTGAGCTCAGCTCAGAATCCAATCAAATGATTGAACTGAAAGAGCAGTAAATTTAATAATTTTCTCAAATGATTTTTATTTTTATGTAATTCTATGTCTCCACGAAGTATAGCTACTGTGAAGTGATGGGCATTTGGGCCATTCAAGGGCACCCCACTTACACTGGAACACGCAAAAGCACAGGGGATATAACAGTTGATGCGACTGCTATCGACTGCTACCAGATTACTGAAGGGGAAAGGGAAGAGGTTTGCCATCAATGCCAAAGGCTGTTCTCTTATATTTGAGCCCAACGTATGACAAACTGAAGCATAAACTCATTATAACTCATAAGAATTTTTTATGGGTTTCACTGATGAAGAAAGACAGGTGCGATAGAAAGAGGGCTGTATAATAATCGTATGCACCGCTTACCTGTCCCAACAAAGACTCCTTGAGAAATACATCGCCGTTCTTCGGATTGATAGTAAAGTAATTGGAGCCGTCCAAAAACATAGCCTTCTCTATGTTATACTCTATTGAATCTCTATCTTCATCTCTGGTTCGCACTGTAATTATACGACTCCCTAACGAAATATTCAAGAATGCAATCAACCATTAGGTGTGTCTGCATTTGGAGCAGCAAAAGAAAAGAACATCCATACCATGTATGGCAACACAACTAAAAACATTTCAAGACTTATTTCTTTGGCCCTCCCTTTCAAACTTAAAATACATTATTCAAAAAAAATGAAAAAAGTTTAATATTTTTATGTCTTTTCTTAAAATTAATTCAATAAAAATCGCAATAAATTAAAACTTTTGGATCGATTAGTGATTCAAATGTTATTCAAATTTAATTTATATTTTAGTTTAATGTCTTTTTATGTGAATTTTTAAAAAATGATGAGACACTCGGTCTGACTCTTCACAAAAAAATACAAATTCAAAATAAATCTTTTGAATAAATATTAAAATATCTTAGAAAAAAGTATTAGATCAGAGGTAACCAAGCGGGGCATACCTAAAATGCCCTGAGATTTGGGAAAGTCTAATCTTATGTTTATGTAAAGAGAATAGGTATGAGGTGGGGGTTAATAAATCTGCTATTTTTGTTGGATTACTTCATGTGAGGGCTATATTTAATGTTTAAAAGTATTGATGAAATTTTAGGTAAAATAAATGAGGAAAAGGTTTGGAATTTATTGAATCGATTAACGAAAGTGTTTGCAATAAATATGAAAATATCTAATTATTTGACAAAACAGAAGCTCTTAAAGATCCGTTTCGTGCGTTTTGTTTAACTTGATTTGGTTTTAATCACTCCAATGATTGCCTTTTACTCTGAGCGCAGACCTAAGTTAATAGGAAAGGGAGGAATGAACTTTTCACTTCTTCTACTGTCAGCCATATCTGTTCAGATAGTAAACCATTGCAGAAGTGGCTACTACTTCAATAATAAGGTAGTTTCTGTCACGTTCGCCGCTCAACCAACACAACCACTGCACAGACAACAACATTCACGTATTTTTGTGGAGCCGCACTCACTTCCAACTTATATAACATAATATCAAACCTGACTTTAGGCTAAATGTATCACTAAATAAACTATTTTACAAAAAAGCAATAATTTTGGATTTATTTTCTTTTTAAAACTTAAACGACTTCTTCGTCAATAACTCTTCATTTAAGGGCTTTAATCGGAGCCGAACCCAAAAATTTATTTATGATTTGGGATCGAAAATTGATTAATTAATTAAATTTAGCTCTTGGAGATCTCAAGAGTTCATTCAAACAAAAAATCAGAAAAGAAATCATTTTTCAAGTCTTTTATTCGTCTTTTATGTCAAATGATGTGAACTTCAAATTTATTCACATATTCTTTGATCAATAAATAAGAGTTTAAATAAGAGTTCATTAGAAATAAGAGTAATTGAATCGAAATTAATTTTATTTAAGCCTCAAAGAAGTAATCAATTTATTAAAATAGAATAACTTTTGAAATGGAAATAACAAAATTAATAACTTTCGGTCCTATAGTTATACCATGAGTTATAGAATATGTACTTTGTCATTTTACAATTATTATAAAAATGGTGATATAATCTTTCATGGCTAATTTAAATAGTGAGCATATCTGCTAAAAACCTGATTAAAAAATTAATTAAAAGTTTCAATTAAAAACTTATTGTTATATAACTTATAAGAGATGTAAGCCCTCTGTGAATATTTCCCACATTTTAAATGAATTTTTCTTAAATGTATTCAAATTAATAGAAACAACAATTTATTAATTTAAGAAATTAAAGAAAATATCTTTAATTACATTTTATATTTATTTAAGTATTTTTATATCACATTAATAGAAATCTAAGCCAATGTTATATAAACTTGGTTGATTAAATCAACTTAAAAACTGAAATTCGAATCTATTCAACTACTTTTTGAATAATAGAGTTGTTCTTAACTATTTTGTTTTATTCTTTGACATTTGTTAATTAAATAATGTAGACTAGCATGGTCAAAGTAATAGAAGCACAGAATAATAATTTAATGATTATTAAGAAAAATATAAAAAGGATTAATGGTTTAATCAAATAAATAATATATTAAAAGAAATACTAAAATAAAAGCAATTATTTTGTGATTATTTGAAATAATTAGAGCCTGAAATAGAGCCTCAAATAAGTCTTTTAATGCGTTTATAATTGTTTGCAAACTACAGATTGAGTTCAATAATCTTTATATTTGATGTAGAGCACTTACCAACTGGCTCGTTTTCTGGAATTAGCCACTCTCTTTTGAAGTCAAAGACGGGCGGACTGTTATGACCAGGGAATCCAAAACCTTATTAATGAAATGTTTCCAAAAATAACTTTATTTCCTTTTATTGCATTAATTATATGAAACTTCAATCAAAGAGTGAAAAGAGTTTTAAACAAACAATTTTCTAATTTTAAATGACCCGAAAACTATTCAAAACTTAATTTCCTATTATTTAACTCTGAGGGAGATTTTAAATGAGTTTAATAAAAGACTATTAGATAATTGATTCTTAGAAACGAGTATTTTGAGTGACAATACAAACAATCGATATTAAAGTTACCTAATATTCTACATATTATTTATAATCTAAACATTTTATGTCAAATCTTTACTTAAAATTTGAAAAATAAAGGAATATTTGCATTTGAAACGAGAGATCTATCAGTTGTGGTGATGTGTAAAAAATAAGACCTAATTTCTAAAGAATGTATTAACGTTTTACTAGACTTTAATGTTTTTTTTCACTTGAATTTTAATCTTGCTATCAATGATTGTAACAACAGAGCTGACAAACATAAATTTAATTGTTGACTTGACCAAGTTCAGTTATGACAGATTAGAAATAGAAGTTTAATATTTCAAAAGCAGATGATTGAGAAGAAACAGTTTGAAGATTAGTTGGGAATGTTGTCAACTCTTACCTGAAGTGGTTGTGCTCACTAGGAGTGTAAGCGTGAGCCACGACATAACACGATTTAAAATCATTGTTCATAAATAAAACATATATTTGAGACAAAACTTTGTTTCAACGATTCATAACTCAATTAATTTGAAAATTAGATTAAAACTATTTATTGAAACAATCGATAAATGACTACATTTTTTTATTTGTGAATATTTGTTGTTCACTGAATTGAAGAGCAAAACATTAGACGATAACTATTTGAAGGCAACACAGGTTTGGAGTCTTTGGACAACAATCAGAAGCGAATTCTCAGCAGAAAAGCTGAGCGCAAAAAATGTCGATTCAGTCGACGTCAGGACTGGTCTGACTACTTATCGACTGAACTTTAGCTAAAAGGGCCAACTTATGGGCCAAACCCCTGATAGTGCTCATTGGCAAAGATGGGCGCAAAAATAGGGTCATCCAAGAGATGAACACTGAGAACAACATCGAGTCTTTACAGTCGTTACATTTGAGAGCAGATAATAAACGCTTTGGAGAGCATTGCAACTAAAAAATGCTCAGAACTGTAATCGAGTTTACATTTGGAAAAATGCGATCAAAAACTAGTTTTATTCAAAACAAGATTTATATCGAACCGAACGACCAATAAATCAATTGAATGCCGATTATCACAGACTTTGTTCTCAACTAATACTTTAAGAAATAGTTTAAACAATTATAGAAATAAGGCTTTTGTGGCAATTGTTTCTCACAAAACATATATTAGACCCAAATCTCTTTCCAATAACACAATAACACAAAATAAGACTAATTTTTAGTCAATATTGCGGTCGAACTCATTTCAAAGTCAAGGACTCCCCATAATTGTCTCTTCGATAGCAAAACATTCTTAAATTAGACTAATCTATAAATAAATTTAAGTTTAATCCGGAATAACAATAATAATGTAATAATAATAATAATAATCCATTTAATTGTCTCTTATTTCTATATAAAAGAACAAATGAAATACTTTTTGTGCAAATTTTTTTTATAATAGAATTTAATATTTGTTTCTTAAGTCTACGAAAGTTTTAAAACTTTATATACAAATAAAAACAAACGAAACTTAACGGGAATTATAAGAATTAAATTCAGCGATGAATAATTTATCGTACATTTAGTCCATTATTTACCACAAGACGTATTGTTGAGATATTTTATGCAAGTGATCACACGATGGGGTCTTCAGGTTTTTGGCTCTGTCTTCGAGGTCTTTGTCTCGGAAATTTCTGGCCCTCCATATCATGCTTTCCTCTGTTTAATTGATAAATAAATATTTAATAAACAAATTATTAGAAATTGAGAGCAAAGTATCGATAAAATCATACTATAGTTGCGTTCTCTAAAACAAGAGGCCCTCAAATTAGAGACGTAATCCTCTTCAACCTGTTGTTCAATACGACGAATGGATCCCTTATTCTCTTTTTCAAAGTTTTCTTTCACGAAATAAGGAACCTCTAAGTTATTGGTCTTCCTTTCGTATTGGTATTTCCTGACAAACAATTAAAAATAGTTGTGTTCAGCACTGGTTCTAAATATTAATTATTTGCAAATTAATTGAATACAATTTCAATACATTTGATTCAATTAAAAGCTTTTGCATTAATTTATAATCAGGTCTTAAAATGTCATACTTTTTATAAGTCATATATTTAGGACCAAAAAAAATAAGACATTCCTCTTATTTATTGCAAGTTGCAAATCAAGCATTAATTAAAATGGGATTAAAAATATCTATAGGAATATCTGTCTATCGATTGCACTCAAATTTTATCCAAATATGAATACCTTATCTCAATATCTCAATAACTAAATCATGGATTTAATGTTTTGAATTTGAATTAATGTTTGTTTTAGAAAATGGTTTAGTTTTTGAGATCTCAACAATCGGTGATTTAGTTATTTAGATATAAGTGATAACCATTTTTATATTACTTATTATTTAATTATTAATGTTGAAATATTTGTCAAATATCTAGCACTTTTAATTAAATTTTTTGAGCACTTGACTAACCCTGATGAAAAAGTGTTCGTTTAATAACTGAATGTCTCACAAAATATTTAATAATTAGAATTAAAATTAAATTATCGACTAATCGATTGTTTACCAAATTTTTATAATTAATAATAGAGTAGAATATAACTAATATTTTTAAATTAATTGTAATAACAAACAAAATAATAATAATTTTGTGTCCAATACTTCGCAATACTTTTCAATATTAATGTCGAGAAAAAGGAATTATTTTTCTTATATTTCAAATGATGTGAAATATAAATGATTTAACAAATCCTTCAAATGAAATGAAATGTCAATCATTTTGACAAATAGGAGTAAGGTCATTCATATTCTCTTCACACATTTCAGATTACCCTACATAAATTATAATTACAATATATAAATGAAGGAACTAATTAATTTTTTTTTTGAAAGGTCTAATCAATGATATATTAAAACACATTAGCTTGCACATATAGGTGATAACTTATCACTGATAACACAATTAGTTAATCTAAATTGAAGTGAGCATGGACAATTTTGTTATTATAAAAATTAAACTGAATTTAATTTTAATTTATGGTAAAGATTCAAAAACAGCAATATTTGCGATATATGTGGCCATTCCATAGCACCCCAATTATGAGTTGGACTAAGAAAAATTATGCTTACATCAAATTGTATGAAATATGTTCGACATTTTCTGTCTTATTTGTATTACCCCTGAATTGACCCTCAATTAAAGTGTTTAAAAAGATGTTAAAAACATTTTTAACAAAACATTAAATAATAAAATATTTTTAATAATGAATTCATTTTAAAATAAACGAGAAATTAAATAAAGGGAAGACTCACTGCGTTCGACTCAGGCTATAAGTGGGGTCAGAGACGAAGAATGTGCTCATTAGTGAGAGGCAAAGCAGGACTAAGACGGGCATCATTTGCAACAAAACGTTATAACCAGAGGCCACCTCCTGGTTCTGTTGTTGGTGTCGATGTGTTTCACGATATCTGTGGTTACGCCTAACGTAAACATTACCCGAAGGAAATCCTCCGCCGAAAAACATATTGAAAATTTCATCGGCACTAATGTCGCCCTCAAAGCCTCGGGAATAGTCGTAATATCCGTTTTCATAATATGTTTGATGGGATCTCTTCCTCTGTTGTTCTTCAGAGCCATACATATCGTATTGTTTTTTCTTTTCGGTGTCACTCAAAACTGCGAAAGCATTTCCTATCATTTTGAATGCTTCTGAAGCACCGGGAGCTTTGTTTTTGTCCGGATGAAACTGTAGGGCCAGCTTTCGGTACTGTTTCTTAATATCAGAGTCCGTCGATTCTTTGGTGACCCCAAGAATTTCATAATAATCTTTGCATTTCTTAATTTGTTTGACTGCAATCACCTGTTCTTCGGTGTACTCCCGATGAGAGGCTACACCCGAACTACTGCTTGACTTTGAATGACTAAAGTTCTGACCACTATTTGAGTTGTTTTGTTCACTTCGAGCCTTACTGTTAGACCGCGACCTCTCACCTGAAGGTTCAAAAGAGTCGGGTTGTTGTGGATCTGTTTGACAATTGTCTGAATTTGTGTAACTGTCCTCAGCCTTCGAATGACGTCTTCGCAGGTTTTCCAACGTTTCTAATAATTCTGTCAACAAATTCAAAGTGAAAACAATTAATAAACAAATAAAAGTCAAACAAACCTTTGGCCTCAGCCGACGGGAAAAGGCGTTGAGCTTTAGTCAAATATTTAATGGCTTTTTCCGTCTCATTATTTAATATCGATCTCTTCGCCAAATCTATACATCTCTGGCCTTCATCTCTATTGCCGTCCATTTGATTACTTTATTTTTAAAAATTAAATTTAAAATTTTCACTAATTTTTTGATTAATTCAATAAAAAATTATCTAATTTTAAGACAAATAAATAAATTATAATCAGAGTTAAGACGACGTCATTCGTAAGGCTTTGGACTCAATCACAACAATCAATGTTTTCCTCATCACTCCATTCAGACCTCTATTGACACCACAATCAACACTCAATATAAATAACAATTTAATTAAAAACAATTAAATATTAAATTCCTTTTAAAATAGGTATTAAATTTATATAAAATATTTGTAATTCAGTCAAAAAAAATTAATTTAAATTAAAGAAGTATTCAATTAATGAGAACTTACTTTATGTTCGTTGAGATATGAATTGCAATATTTAGAGACCTAATAAATAAATTTTAGGCTCAGAATAAGGTTTCACTCAATTATTGAAATATTTTTCAAATAATTTTAATTAAATCTTTTAATTATTAAAAATGGTTTATTAAACTCCAAAAAAGAATTTATTTAAATATTAATTTATATTTTTTACAAGAAATCAATGATTAGTTTTTCAAAATAGAAATTTACATAAAAACTGATGAAAACCATAAACTCTTTAGAAAAGAATTTTAAATCAATTTAACCGCATTTAAACTCTTTTGCAAATTAATTACTTCTTTATTGAGTTTAATTTGATGCGATTTAAAGGCCTCTTTGTTCGCTTTCTTCTCTGCCCTCCGCTCCCGTCTGTAGTATTTGAGAGCGTTTTTACGTTCTCTTCTCTGTTCAGGCGTTTCATCTGTGAGTCTGACCGACAGTTCGGACACTCGTGAAATCCGCGAACAAACAGATTTTGAGCCATTATTAGTGTAGTCGTTGTCATCATTGAGTGCATCCAATTTTGCTAACTTTTTGGCAGTCAGTCCCGGTTTGTCGACTACTGGAAGTCCAGTCTTTTCATTGATGCGAACTCTATTCGGATATTTATTATTAGATTCGCTGATAATTTTTGGCCGATTATAGAGATTAGAATAAGTGCTGATAATTGACTCGCAGTCGAAGCGATCGGTGTCTCCTTTTTTGCTATTTTCGTAAATTTCTATTTCAGTCAATTCGTTGTCTTTACAGATATTTTGCCGTTTTTTAAAATTTTCCAAAAACTCTTTGGAATCGGATTTTAAATCTGAATCGGGATAAAAGACTTTTTGTTGTTTTTGTATTTGATATTCTTCTGCCAAAGAGGATAATAATTGGCTATTATTTGGATCAATAGAGCCCTCGATATCATCGAAATCAAGAGCTCCGATATCGCAATCGTTTGCGTATTCCGTTTCGTAAAGGGTTTCAAACCTTTGGTCCAAAAGAGTTAAATTTTGATTTCTTCTGATAACTGAAGAACTCATCGAATAATTAGTGAAATGCGATTTCGTTTCTTCGTCTGAAAAACGATTATTCAAATCACCGAAAGACTGTTCGGAATTACAAATTGTGGACACACTCTCGTCATCTGACTCTTGACTGTCGGAAACGTCTTCCCATTGGTTTTCATCATTTTCTTCGTCTTTATTGTCATTTTGTTGTCCAGAGTCGGCCTGAAATATAAAGTCGTCATCGATTTGATTGTTTGGGTCATCAAAATCAAAGTCTTCGTCCATAGCGGCCACAACTTCAGGATCCCAATCAGGTTGTGGCCCAATCGGAAGGACTGCTTTGTTAAGCAAACCCTCCTTTTCTTCGACGGCGGACGCGAATAATGATGAGGGTAATTGAAGTTTACTTTTAGCCGTAGATTTTGTCTTTTCTTTTGGTTCAATTGGTTGCCATTCGGCGATCGGCTCAATATCCCTCATATGCTGTAAATAATTGTATCCGTCATCGAAATAGATTCCATACTTCTTTTGCTCTTCTTTTCTCTTATTATCGTCATTAATGTCGACGAACACCATTTGAGGCGCCGACTCATCTGCGGCCAACGGATCTTTTTGACTTCGATGGACTAATTTGAATTTAACCGAAGAATTTTTATCGAAACCTTTTTTCCGTCCCATCGTTTAATTAGTAATGGATTTAAATTAAAAATTTAAAATCTAATGAAAACAATAAAACGTGACTTTTATTGAGACACGAAATGCAAAGAAATGATTTATTTCGTTAAAAGAGGGAAACACTTGTCTTATGTCTTAATAATTAAATGAATCGACAAAACTTTTATAAGTTATAACTTATAAGAAATTAATGCCAAAAATAACTACTTTTAACCTAATTTCGAGACAATTAAAGACAATAAAACTAATACTTCCATATTTTTATCAGTCAACTGGTGTTATTACCAGTTGGAGCACTCCTAGCCTCTCCTTAAGCCTGAAACTGTTGTAACCAATTGTCCATGCTCTTTTTAGAATTGATAGCATACTAATACATTGTTGATATACTCTGTATATTTCGGTTTATCATTGATATCAATAAATAACAATAAATTATTTTAAATAAACCAAATTTTAGTCCAATTGATAACAAACCTAAAAATTTGGTGCAAAATTATACTTGGGCAACCTGTTCCTTTTATTGTAAATATGCTAATTTTGTTCTTAACAAGAAATGTATAAGAAGAATCCTAAGAAGAATTTTAGGCCAAACTCACCTTTTTTGCTAAAAATATTCAAAGTTCAACTTTTATATGATATAATGGTTGAGTCGCATAAAATCACAATACATGTACAATACATGTATTATCAATGATTTCATTGTTAAGAGTAGGAGATAGGTCACATTTGTGTTCATCAAATTAAAGGTGTTATCAGGTTTTACCAAAAAAATAATATATGAGTGACTCCTTTTCCCATTCTTTTTCAATGTTGTCCACTCAATTTTGTATAATGATATTTCACCTAAGAATTGAATTGTAGTGTGTCCAGGACAGTTTTATTAGCAAAAAGTTTTTCTTTAAAAATTGGTGAAATATATATACTTTTGAATGAAATCCAATTTTTGTGGGATTTCACAACAGAACACAAATTATCTCAAAATCTCCAATAATTGAACCCTGAATTGAAGATATGCTTCAATTGATTAACAATGGTTTAAATTAAAATTCTCTAAAAGTTTGAGCCGCAATATTTTGTAATAAGAAAATTAACAAGTTTACAAAAAAGTTTGGTACAAAACTTTAGCAGTAATTGAACCAAAAAAATATAAGCAATTATTTTTAATAATTAATAATTATCAAGTTCATTGCAGTTAAATTAGCAATTAGTTTTCGCTGTATGTTCTTATTGTTTCATCCTACAGAATTACTCAAATTTTAATTTCAAATTCTCAACTTATAAACCAGATTCAATAATTTTCTTATGACTAGAACAATTGAGGACTAGGAAAGACATAAGAAGAGTTTCAAGTATTTTCAAGTGTTTTCTTTTTCTTTTAAAAACAGGGAAATATGCCTTCGGATGACTCTTTCGTTTTCACTTAAAAACCAGTTTAATTGAAACAAAATAGTTTTAATTACGAATTAATTAACGATAAAATTGATTTTTACACATATTTCCCAATTTCTCAACATTTTAATAAATGCAGAATATGTTGAAAGTGCTGATGGCAGTGCATCTTGGCACTAATGGCACTAATGGTACTAATGACACAAATGCCAATTTTCCATTCAAGTGATTTATTTTACAATAAGATAACTTATCTTAAAGTTATTGCTTACTATACTATGTGTTAAACTAAATGCAGATTTATTCACAATTTATTTCAATTTTTTCTTTGAAATTCAATGAGAGTCAAATTAATTGATTCACCATGTCAAAATTATATACCAAACAAATGAATGTTTGCCTAACCCATCAAAGAAAGAGTTAGTGTCTAGGTTTGTTACACCTTAATACATAAGAATAAGGGGCGGTCGATTAACGGTATCATGCTCCATTTTGCACCCAGCTTTGCCAATAAGAACTGGGCAAGGTTTGGCTAATGAGTTGTTCCATTTAGCTTGGATTCAGTTCACAAGTAGTCAGACCAGTACTGACGTAGAAGTCCTCAAAAAAGTTTTTGCGCTAAAGTTTTGTACCGAGAATTCACTTCTGATTGTTTTCCGCCAATGACTCCAAACAAATGTTGATTTAAGACTTTTGGTATAATGTGTTTCGTCTCTTCAATTCAGTGAACAACAAATATTCAAAGATATCAATTCAAATATGTAGTCATTTATTAATATCTTAATTTTTTAGTGTATTTTTTGTTAATTTTTTGAGTTATGAATCGTTGAAACAAAGTTTTGTGTCAAATATATGCTATTTATGAGCAATGATACATGATGTATTATATCGTGTTATTTTGTGGCTCACGCTTACACTCCTAGTGAGCACAACCACTTCAGGTAAGAGTTAAAAATATTCTTTAATTAATCTTCTTTTATAAATATGATATTCAACTTTTGTTACTTATTCTGAGCTTACATAAGTGAACGTGGTCGAGTAATAAATTTAGTTTTGTCAGCTCAGCTCCAATAATGAATTGCAGTAAATATTTAGACAGACTTAAGACAGACTTAAGAATCGATTCTATCCACTGAACTGTACTGAACAGTATGTCTCATAAAATTAGGTCTATTTTTGACATATCGTCACAAATGATAAGTTTCTGGTTTCCAATTCAAACAAATATTATTACTTGAATTACAGACTTTTTTAGTTAATATCTGGTCTAAAATGATATAATATTTATAGTTTAGTGACACATAAATAACAATTATTTTCTTAATAGCAATTGAAAACTCAGGAAATAGTTGGCACGAAATCATTGGAATTTGAGTGTCTATAGTCATAAAAAGAAAGAAAAATTTTATCCATTATTTATTAAGTTTTATTCGAATTAATTCAAATTGAAATTTCAATTCAAATTCAAAATTTTTTGTGAATAGCTTAACACACTTTCGTGTGTTTTAGAGGAACATCTCATAGAAATCAGTTGAAAGCAGTTGAATGAGTCTTAAAGTGTGTTAATTAAAAAAAAACTTTACAATTCATTGAACTTAATTTTTGTTACTTTCAAAATATTCATGATTTGTATGAAAATTTCAAAAGAATCCTTTGGCCGAAGAGACCATTGATTTAATATTCAGATAAAACATTGAATTATTGCTTAACTTTAATGACGTTCGATATCTAATTGGATAAAATATTTTGAAAACTTAATTGCAAACCAATAAATCGGTTGAAATAAATTTGATTTTATTGTATTTATGAGAAATAAAATTAGATTCCCTTGTTATATGACACAATCGATTGGCGATTAACAATCAATTCAATTATATTTGAACAAAATTGTATATGTTACTTTTATTGAATCTTCTCAAGTTTGAGGGCTTAAGCGCATGAATAGTAAATTACAATACAAATACAAAACACGATTCAAAAGTTAGTAATCAAACTCAATATAAACTTATATTATTTAAGAGCCCAATATTTAATATAATAGTATTTATTTTATTTTTATACTTGTTTTCAATTACGTATTGAAATCTATTTAGGCCAATACCAGGCTATAAATTATTGAATCTAAAGATTGATCTTCCCTCCGGTCACTATTACTGACTTATCAATTTAAGCAAGCATAATAACAACAAAAATCTATTCATATCAATTATATTTTTAAAATATTGATTAATGTAATTATTGATAATAGGCTGCAAATTCTATCCGATCGGAGAGAATAGAAGGTTTGAAAGAGTGGCTGAAAATCTTCCCGTCGGTGAGCGTCCCATATAATTATTTATTCAGGATTTTAAATATTTTGTTTTTACTAATTATTTGTGAACTTAATTACATTTTCTCATCAAAACATCGCTAATCAGGAAATGAAGTATTTAAGGTCGAAGTGCATCCCAGAGTCGATTTCCGACTCGAAGCTGTTGACAATAGCTTAAGTGACATCAATTATTTCAAATATGATGTAATTGACGACAAAATTGTTGCCATAAAACTTGCTCACTCTCTCGAAGATCTTGTCGATAGGGTAGGCCTCTAACCATACATACAATCAAATATGTATTTAATATTCAATTCGATTTCATAGAGAGATCCTCAAAGTGTTCTCAAATTCAAGCTCACCTGCAAAGGGCCGAGTGGAACGGTAAAAATCTTATTTAATTATTTAATCTCAATCTGATCTGTTAACTGAGCGGTAACTTCCCTGACTTTCTTTCATTTTAACTTAAATTCATAATCTTTTTTATATTTAAAAAAATAATAAATTTTATGTCAAAAATATTTTGTCAGTAATCCAGTTGTTTATCCCATTTTCTTAATAGCGTTTCAATGAGTGGAGTGCAGTCCATGTCATAACAGATTTGATTTTAAGCTTTAGCCCAGTTTTCCAACAGAATAAGAGCTCTCTTTAACCTCTAATAATAATTTTTGGTTTGATTTTGTTATTAAAATAGTTGTTTCAAACAAAATAAATATAAAGCAATAAATTTTAATTTTGTTCTTCAAATGAGAAATAGATTTTGCGAATAACAGATTGAGATTAAGTTTTCTCTTATTTATTATTCACTAAATAAATGAATATTCGATAAATAAAAATAAAACATAAAACAAATCTAATAATTATGAAACGAGATTTCATTTAAATATGTTTTGGATTCAAAGAACAAAATTTATTACTTCTTACAGCTCTTCCAAATTGCATGGAGTGTTTATTTGAATTTGGGACAGTCTTTGCTTTCACTTTAAAATTAGTCCTACACTTTAAACAATAAGAGTGAAAAAGATAGTATTTTAATGATTTAATGAATTAACACTTCTCTATAATCACTTTTAATTTAGAGATATCTTTGTCCAGAACTAAGCCTATTATATATATTGAAAGTTATTTTCATTTCCTCATTGTTTTCCGTCTCATAATTATATAGTTTATGCATAACTTATATCTCATTATATCATTGTTTGTAACATAAGTTGAGTTAAGCGAAAAATTAGAGTTCATTATCTTTCAATAGGAAGAAGCATTCCTACCGGTGACAGGTATGCCTTCAAAATATTAATCTATGATCGACAGAATTATTGACGGTAACAATGTTCTGTTTAATAGTATATGTCCAGGATGTCAACGACCACGCGCCTGAATTCCAAAATGTTCCATATTCTTTAGAAGTGGATGAGGTTCTCAACATCTATCAACATTTTTATTAGACGTCTCAATGTTTTATTGATTGTATTTGGAATATAGTTAACACCGGTTGGACTGACCGTATTTCGTGGAATACATGCTGTGGACCGTGACAAGCCTAATACTGCCAACTCTGATATTACCTATTCTATTGTGGTGAGCTTTTGTTTGTGCTCAATCTCACTGTTCAGATGCCGTAACATTATTTGATTGACTATTTGTCGCACAAATAGGGTGGCAATGAAAACAACTCATTCATCCTTTCCGACCCAATTGAAGGCATTCTCGTTATTAATAAGCCATTAGATTACGATAATGGCATTCGAGAGTTCAAAATACAAATTCAGGCCTCCGTAAGACAACAATAAGACTTTCATTTAACCAAAATTGCAATCTTATTTATTTTGGGCACAATAGGACCATGGCAGTCCCATTAGTTTAAGTCAGGTGACCACAATGACACTAAATGTGAAGGATGCTGATGACCAAAACCCAGTGTTTACACAAGAAGTATACAAAGCCAGTGTTTCAGAGACGGCAAAGATAACGGTATGAATCAAATCATTCTTTCAATGAGTAATGACTGAGACATGAGTTTTAGGAAATTTAGTTTATTTGCATAACCGCTCAAAACAATCACGATTTAAAACAATTGAGTTTTCTCTCCCTTTTATTTCATTATTTGATTCGAATATCGAGAAAAACATGAAATCAGATAACAGACTACACTTAAGTCCGAATTATATAAGAATATAAGACAAGCAATCATTTTATTGGCTTTTATTTGAGAGAAAAACACATTATTTTGTGTTTGGAAAGTTTCAATTGCAAGTTTCAATTTGCATCTCAGATAAGATAAATGATTCGTTTATTTATTTTAACGAATACACAATTAAGTGAATCTTTTTTGATAGCAAAAAACATAGCAATCAGTTTTGTGGGACAGACTCTATTGTTTTCCTTAGAAGTTAATGCCATTCCTAATGCCATATATTATATTCTAACCGAAATTTTAAGCTTAATATTACCTTAATAATGTAAATAATACAAATAATATAATACCATATATATAAATACTTTGAAGATTTTCCTAAAAGAAAGCTATGAAATAATGGCGAGAATTTTTCAAACGTCGACCCCATTCACTGTGAACTCTATTATTCTTATATAACTCATAAAATTAATTGAAAGAATGGATTAATTTTTTTTATCCAAACTTATTCTCAGTTGACTTCTCACTAAAATAGAAGTAAATAAATGAGAAATACATTTAAAACAAGTAATGAAACCTTAAGACCAAAAATAATTTTCGTGTTCAGTAATAAACTTGAAAATTATTAAAATTTAATAGAATTTGAAATTTAATTAATCGACATTAGGGCCATCGAATACGAGAGAAGGTTGTGGTACAGCCAGCTATTCACGCGTTTGATTTGGACACTGGAATTAATGCCAGATTACGCTATACTATAATCTTAGGTAAACTAAATCTTTGTTTCATGTGTTCCTGAATCTGTTATGATGAGTTAATTATAGAGTTATCATAAAGCTATCCTGATGCAAAAGTCGGTCACTTTCCAATAATTAAACAGTTTAGAGAAATGTTTGGAAATAATTTATGTTTTTATGTCTGAAGGCATAAATCGATTAAAATCTAAATCAAAACCATTTCAATGATTGAGAGATTCAGATGAATAGATAAATACGTGAAGAGTAGAGTAGCCTCACTGCACTGCACTGCCTCACTCTTCAACTTTTTAAACAGTTTTGGACTTTTTTACCCAAATATTCAGGTCATTTTCAAGTCTCAAATACCAAATACCAAGATTTTGTTGAGAATTTCAATCAAAACTATAACCAAAATTAATTTTCAAGAATTATATAAAACTAGAATTAATTATCTGATTAAGTGAATCATTGATTCATCAGATAATAACAGATAATACTTTGTTGGATAAAATCAATTATTTATTTATTTATTTAAAAACAAAAACAAAAAATCTCTTCTCACATAAGGAGTGGTTTTTGCTTAGCATTTATACCAATTATTTATAAATAATTATATAATAGTTAACTCTTATAACAAAATGAATTCAGAGAAAAAGCGATTGAACTCAATGTTTGACTATTTGCTGCCAATTCTATAGAAAATGAGTTGAATTGAATTTTGATTTGAATTGAGTTTCATTAGAGTCTTAGTACCGAACCATTGGCTCAAAAGTTTATAAAATAATACTAAATGTGTTCTGAAAACTCATTTTTCTACAATTGATTTGATTTTTAAGAGCGTATGCATTGGAATGCACTTTGAATTTATATTTCAGATCATAATTCTTTAAAATAAGGAAATGATCTGAGATTTTCTCAAATCTTTGCATTTGTTTAAAATGTTTTTTCGATTTAATTTTAATTTTTTTTTGTTTTGAAAAAAAGCTTTCAAAAAAATCAAATCAAAGACACAGTCGTATAGAATACAAAATAATACAAAAGATGTATTAAAACAAAACAAAAATTTTCTATTTTCTTCTTATTTCTATATTTTGTTTTGTTTTTTATTTTATTAGTTTTCAGGCAATGTTTAGTTATGCGCTAAAACTTTGTATATCCATCAAAGCGTTTATAATTGAAGTTTAAATCCTCTTTTTTCGACGCTATCACTAATAATTTGAGAACAAATTGAAAAAACGACAAACTTTTTAAATGAGTAAAAATCTATTGAAACATTAAAGTTTAAAAATACTCCAAATATATAT
>JAQFZI010000038.1:0-31068 GCA_034695605.1 Eupelops occultus | reverse complement strand
TAATTCATCTGAAAAATGATTTGAACAAAAAATACTTATTTCTCTAATTTTATATCTTTTGTTTAAAATTAGATTTTCTTTGAGTTTTGTTAGACATGAGTCATAAGACATATCAAGATAAGAGTTGATAATACTTTGAATTTTATGCAACAATTGTTTTTACAGTAAATAAAAGTTTAACTGAAAGTGAAGTTTTAAAAATTGTAAGAAAACTATAATTATATGACATTATATTTAGTTTGAAGTCAAAGAATTTAATTGGAATAAAATGACTCACATTTGTGTTAAAAGTTATATTTTCTCGCATTTTATTTACTATTTATTATTAGTTACTTTAAATACAATAATTTGTGTGAAAATTGAATTCATGCACACATTTATTTCAATTAGCAATTAACGGATTATTGGTCTCATTCATAGCCCAGTGCATATTTGGAGCTCATGTCAGTCGAGTCCACAACTTATTTAACATTCACTTGAAATCTAAAAAACTATTTCGTATTTAATATTCGTAACACTTAGAGTATAGCACTTTAAAGTTAAAAGTTTAATTTAAAATTATTAGCCAAAAATATCTAATTAAATGTTTGTTCCACACAAATAATAATATTTGAGCATGGAACAAACTTTTTCAACAAAATCATTGAATTTCTAAACAGAAGATATCTAATAATTTTTTTTTTACAGAAAAGTTTATTTTTATTTAAGTTATAATCTGTTAACAAAACTTTTCTTTTTATAATTAAAATTGTTATAAAAATAAGTATTTATTTTATTTATTATTTACAACAAATTTATTTAAAACTACAAATGATATACTCTTTTAAAATATTGACAGTTTATAAAACATACTTTCCTTCAAAATCGACAGCTTTACAAAACTTAATTTTTGGACTAAAAAATGATCTTATACATTTATATAATTATATTAATTGGTATTGAGTGTGATATTTAAGTTGCCTCTGGGAATGTCGAATAATCTATTTCTGTGTTCGGTTTATTAAGAGTATATGTCATCCAAATAAAAGCAAAACTCACTAAAAAGCCTATCGTTCCGATCAATGAGAATAAGAGGACAGAGAGTACGAGTGAGAAGAGGCCATACAAAAGGGCGGAAATCAAGTCATCGATTATTATCGTTGATATTATGAGACAAAAGCAATGAATAAAATAATAAACTGCTGCGAAACCGACGGTTAGATAAGACCTCCACCACCAACGATGGTCCTCATCCATCAGATTTAAAAAGGAGAAGACAATAGCTGTCTGAGCGCATATCAAAATTGATGAGATGCTAATCAATAATTCACCCGAATTGAAAAATGGGTAATTTTCTACGATCCAAATCGCTATAAAAGGCACTAAACCTCCCAATAAAAGACTGATCGGAAATATATTATAAACGCTTTGCTTTGGAATGTCTCTGACATTAGCCGTCGGACGAACCGGATATTCAATTGGTTTTTGATAATTGAATCCAAAATAAGAGCCAACAAAAGTCAAGGGAAGGGCTAAACCAAAACTAATCAATAAGACAAACATAGAGGGAGTAAAGCCAATGGGAAAGGCTAAAGCACTGGATGATTCTGCCAAAAGAAAGTTTCGGGTCAGAAAAAGTATTGCCGTCAACATAATTGGGTTGAGTGCAGACGTCAACAAACAATTGTATTTCCAGTTTTGTCCGCCAAAACTTCGGTAAAAACGCGAAGACACATAACCGCCTACACTTCCAACCAATAAAATTAGTAGAATCGCTATCAAAACAATTAATATCAAGGAAGTAGAAAAGTGGATGAGAACTGTCAACACTTCAACGACTCCCAGACAACAAATATATTGAACTCCGGAACCTATTTTAATTGAAAGAATAATTTTAAATAAATTTTCGTATTTTATATTAAAATCAATGAAAATATTCATAAATATATCTAAAATGCAATAAAATATCATTAAACTCATTAAACTCTAATTAATATTCAAACTTATATTTTCAAAAATATTGGTATAATTAGTAATCGATATGAACGCAAAAAATCATTAGTTTTTAATTTCAAGTCTAACCGCAAATCATTGGAGCGAATCATTTATTGATTACTTTCATGTTTTCTAATCATTTCCAAAAAAGAAAAATTAAATTGTTTCTTTTGTTGATAAGAAATGAAATATGTTCCAGTACTAAATTACTTTATTCTTCACTTCCTATTAAGTGAGTAGGATTTCAATTTCGTTTACGATTATATATTACTTGGAATTCATTGCTTTTCTTTTTAGGAAAACACATTAAATGCATTATTGTTTGATTTGATGACTAATTTTCATTTTAATACTGAATTAATTTGAATTAATCCCATCAAACATTTGAATATTTATCTGTTTTTGTTGTTTTTAATCAGAATACTTTCAGTTTTCTTTACTTAATTCAGAAAAATATTTTTTCTCTAAGTATTTGTAATCTATTCAAAAGTGAACTTTTGATTTAAAAATTTATGTCACATTCAAGAAAAATAATGAATGTTTGAAATCTTTCCGCATTAGCCTTATTTCAGCCAAAGTTCAAACGTATTATAAATTCAATGAAACGTTTACTTATTTATGACATTAAATAAGAGATAATTGAATCAAATAATAATAATTTGTGAGATACCGATCAGAGATGAAAAGATGAGCGGATATTTAGGGCTACGGAAGACGTCAGCTGCTATGGCCTGCCATCCGCTGTTTGGATTAGACAATGGTTTACTGTTTATCCAACCGAAGAGTTCGTATTTTGTGAGCAAAGTTCGGGACAATACAAAGACCAACGGAATCGATAAAACAATAACCAAAAGAATAGCAGTTATTATAAACCACTTTCCAGTATTGCTTTCAGGAAGAGATGACAGCAAACGATTCCAACGCTCTTTTGAACTGATTGTGTCGTCTCTTATAAATGTCACCGAATATGAGTGATAGACAGTAAAAGTCGAAGAATAATTCAATGAACTTGGTATTTCTAGAAGTGGCGAATCGAGAGCACAGTTCTTGAAATTGCTTTTTTCATGTTTTATACTTCTGGGTCTTATTTTCATAGAAGTAATGCGTCCAACTTTATCGCCCAGAGTGTCACCCCATGACTTAGCCGTTCCACTTTCATAAGTGAAAGTAAAGTCCAAGTGATTAAACAAATAGAAAGTATCGCTTTTAGTGTCACTTCTTTTCTTAATTCGGTGGTCATTAGGGTTTCCGTGAGAGTCCACATAATAGCCGACTGGAGATCCTATAAAACACTCAAATGGGTTCTGACTATAACACCACTGCATAGGAAAGTTGTCGCCGAAGTAGTGCTGATAATATTGTTTTGTCATGAGCATTTTCATAACACTTATTCGATGGATATCGAAGATTCTGCTCAAGTCATAGGGTCTTTTGCAGAGGAGTCGGCACTGTTCGTTACGCAAAAATTTAATATCATAAGAGGTCCGGAATATTCTGTCGTCCCATTCGATTAGATCTGATTCGCTGTATTCAAAGCCCTCTATAGCCGGACAAAAATCAAACTGATTGTAGGAATAGGGGACATATGTCCGCTCCGAGTCTAATGTATTGACATAAATTGGTATTTGAGTGGTGCAATTGTTCTGACCAATCGGGTCTGTCGTATTCTCCTTGCAATAGGTGATCGGCTCCGACGGATTGTATGGTTGCGGGTATTTGAACCAAATATTGTATTTAATAGCAATACAGTTATACGCAAACAATTGCAATACAATTAAAATAAAGTATAAACGGGTGGTTCCAATTGTCAGTGTCATTGTCCTCTTCAGTAGGTTAACCAAACACTGCCTATTCTTAAAGTTTAGAGCACTCTTTCTTCGATTTGAACAATAAGTTAACACAAAAAAAAGTTATGTTTTTTATACTTCAATAATCAAAACCAATAGAAAAATACTTTAAAACTTTAGTCAAAGAACTGAATAAAAACGTTTCTAAGAAGACATTGAGTGCAACCAACAGAAGAGTTTCTTCGAATAATTGTCGGATCACTTTTGAAATGGAAAATATACTGTTGTTGAGTGTGGTTTCACTGCCACCACCGCCAGCAGTGGATTGAGTGAAATCAGTGTTTGTGTGTCGCCTAATGCTATGCATAGACAGAGCTATGCAAACAAATACCAAAACTATTATTCTTATGTAATGACTAAAAACTGGTTTCACGACTATTAGAATTGAAATTCTAAATATACTTTACTTACTCTCCAAATAACTTTTTTTTAAAAAAACATTTTATTTTTGAAACTTTAAATATTTGATATTTTACTGGAAATCAAGTACTCTATTGTGAAAGTCTTTTTTGTTTGCATTAATAGATTTTTCATAAAAGAACAGATTATTTGTTTTCAATATAGAAATTAAATTAACTTTTTTTCAAAACTCGATAATACTTACGATATTTGAAAGACTAATAAATGAAATTCAGATGATTTGAGAATCAAATGAATAGATTTTAAGCAATAATTGAATTCAATTAACAATTGGTTAATAAACTAAAAAGCTGTAAAATAGTTTTATAACTCGTGAGTTAATTACGGATTAATTTAGGTAACAATGGTTGTGCTGATTGTCTAAAGTTAATCAGTTCACTCTTGTTCTCAGAATAATCACTGAGAAGATCACAATAAGCTTTTTTGAAGCTAATGACCTGTAAATACGGATATTGTAATCAAAATTGATTGTCATTATATGCAAACCTATTTCTGTTGATATAAAATCATGTTTTTCTAATTAAAATCATTTTTCAATAAATATTTTGTGAAAAAATATGATTTATCTGAGAGGAAGTGCAAGATATTTATTCCAGTTATTTTAAATCAATTGAGAAACGTCTCATTGGTTTTGAATTCATTATAATTCTCTGATTATTATTTAATTTATACGAATCTATGTTTTTGTTGTTGAAATCATGCAAACAATTCCCTCTTTCCATACGATTATTAATTTTCTTATTTTATTTGTTTTTCTAATCAAATATTTTTTTATTCTAAAATTTTATCAAATAGTGGAACAGGACTTCAACACTTAATTTTATGGCCGACCGATACTTTTGTTTATCTTAACTCTATTTAAAAACAATAAAAATGAACTAAAAAATGAAAATTTGATTTATTTCACAATTAATTAATTAAAATCTAATTAAATTCAAATAAATTAATAATTTTTAAGAAAATTTTTCATAAACCCATTCCTCCCCTACAATTGGGTGAACTATTGATCTGTTGTTGAGCATTCCATTGTTCAGGAGTTACGGCCTGTATGGCCAGAGCGTGAATTTGTGCCGAAAGCTCTTCTTTGAGAACTTGATTGACCAAACGGTGACGCTATAAATGAAGTGACAATTTGTTGAGATAATCGAAAGGACCAGATATTGTATTACCTGAAGGGATATCAATGTTTCAAACTTTGGGGATACGATGAGTACTCGGAAGTGAGTTTCTGAGCCTTTAGGAACGCTATGCATATGACTTTCGTTGATAACTTTCAAATAAATGGGCTAGCATCAATTAAACACAAATATTTTCAATTTTCAAATATTACGAATTTTTTAAATTTTTAAACAAAATATTGAATTATATAACTTTAAAATAGCTCAGGGATAGAAAGCTTCAGATGTATAAAGTAGATAAAACTAAACTTTGGATAAATATTCAGTTGAAGTATTGAAAATATTTCAGTTAAGTTTAAATATAAGAACAAAGTTTTAATTATAAACAAAATTAGATTTTATGGTATAAATATTTTTTATAGATTCTAAATTGAAATAACTGACCATGTTGTTTGCCTCAAGAACCCTAAGCTTAAGAATAAGCAAACGTCTAAAGAAATGGTCGTAGAATCTTAGGGTAGAAATTAACCAAACTATTTACTACAAACTTGGTTATTATTGTAAAAACTCTTTGTCTCACACTTTAAAGACACTCTTTTTTGGATAATACAGTAATCAATAATTAAAAATAAGATTAATTTATTGATTGTCATTAAGACAAAAAACAAATACATATCAATAGTTTTGGTTTCGAATATAAGTTACACTTTTGAGATCAACTAAACACTCAATTAATCGGTTTAATCAAGTTTTTGATGATTTATAAATTTTAATATTAATAGCACTCAAACTCATTAATGTCTTAAATGAGAAACAATTTTTAAATATAACAATAAGTCAAAAGTTTTTAAAAATTAAGTAAATGACTAAAAGTATCAAAAAATAACTCGAATATCACATTAAGTTATTGTCATTCAGTTATTGATTATAACATTTAAATGCAAGAATAGGATAACTAAGAGATTCATTAAATGTCAATAAAATTTCTAAAGAATAACCGCCAATTCAAAGTTGAGTTCAAAACATTAACCCCTTTCCTACATATCTGTCATAATCAGTAATATCTCTTTAAGTAATTATAATAATTAATAAATTCAATAAATATTTCATTTAAATGACTAAAATTTGACTAAAATTGTGATTAAAATTGAAATTCAAATCGATTCAGAATTTGTTGAAACTAATCAACGACTCGACCGAATGGAGTCAATTATCTCTTTTGGATTCATTTTTCCGCTACAAATGTGGTGAACGGCAGTCAAAAAAGGAAATTCATTTAAGAGTTGATTATTGCCCAGAATTTTGAAAACTACTTCTGCAGTATGCGGTCCCTGCAATTTCTGACCGCCCAATATCTCCTTCTCTAAAATTGGAAGTGGTTTTTGAGAATTGACGAGTGCTTCACCAACTTTTCTATTCCTTCCTCCAAAACTACTGGCAATAATATCGCCGATTCCACAGCTCTCAAAAAATGTGGACAATTGACAATTCGGATGAAAAAATTTGACGAAACGAATAATTTCTTTCATACCACAAGAGAGTGCGGCCGCCTTTGTGTTTGTGCCATAACCCAAACCATCAATTAGACCACAACCAATGGCAACAACATTCTTAAGAGCGCCACACATCTCAACTGTTGGTCCATCGGTAGAAGTGGTCACTTTGAAGTGCTTACACTCGAACAGAGACCGAAGTATTTGTTCGCATTCTTTATCATCAGGGAGAGGGTTGACGAGAGTGGTCTCACTGTATCGCTTTTGGGCCACTTCAATGGCAATATTAGCACCGGACAGAACTCCAACTTTTATTCCTAACATTTTTTCTATTATTTGTGAACTCAATTTTAAATTTCCGGCGCTGTCTATATGTAAACCTTTAGATAAGGAAAGACCGATAGTAGTGGGCGGAAGATTGCGCTCCAATTTGATGTCAGAGCATAGTTTAGTGATGTATTCGTGAGGAATAACGAATATTAAGATATCTGATTGAGAAACGGCTTCACTCAATGATGAGACGGCTATTATATTCTTTGGAAGTTTTATTGCAGTCAAGTATCGGATGTTTTGACGGGTTTTCTCAATAATCAAACGCAACGGTTCGTCCCTCACATAGAAAATGACCTCTTCTTCGAATAGATGTTTAATTATAGAAACGTTATGTCCAATGAGATCTACGATAGCAGTACCCCAGGCACCACTGCCTAATACACTCACCCTTTTACGGGCTTTTGAGGTTTGGTCGGCAGCGGTAACGCCTTTAGTTGTTATGTGTCTTATATTCACACTTTTCCATAACTATTGGGGTTTCGGTCGAAAACGAAAACATTTGTTAGACATAAGTCTCTCACAATTTACTCAAAAGAGGAGTGCAATCAAAGAGGTGTACAATACAACAACCTTGCTCAACTTAATATGATTTATAGCTATACCAGGTTAAATAAGCGATTCTACCAAATTGTACTTCATTTATAAAAATTTATACAAACCTTGAATTTGTCTTTTAGTTTGGACTCAATTATTGATTGAATTGAACCACAATTTGTCTGAAATGAAGCGAATCCGAGGCGTAAACTAATTCCAGGATTTACTGAAACTTTTTTTGTCAAACCATTAAAACTATTCTTAAGTAGAATTAACTTCAAATTATTCATCAAATATATCGCCATTTGTTTATCAATTAAAACAATTTCTCTTTAAATAACAATCACTCAAAGAATTAATTTGAATTCTGGTAAAGAATTTTATGAATGCATTTTCATATGTTTAAAGAGATAGAGACTAATAATAAAATCAGATCAAACTGTGACCAATACTAACAAGATCCAAAATTAAAGCAGTTTATGACCAGAATTTGTTCAAATTTAAAACTTAATGAAAATTCATTAATTGTTTTAAATGAGTAAACAATTTGCTTCAATTCTGTTTGTTTACAAATTAATCCATAAAATATCCACAAATTACGGGAAGAAAGAGAAACCGTTTTTCAGTTTTAAGTGCATTGAAAAACATAATTAAAATATTTGGGAATAATTTGTTGAACACATACTTTATGGACACTTCATACAAATTCTGGTCTCGATTTAAATGAATTCAATGAATTAAAAAAATTAAAATTTTTATTTAATTAAAAATATAAAAATTAATTTGATTTTATCGTTGATTTATTTAAGTTTAATAGTGTTATCCTCTCATTAATAAAATGATTTCATTCAAAAGTATTTCATTAAAATATAACAAAAGTTCTCCAAATATTTTAAATCTAATTAAATATTTGTCTGATTATAAAAATGTTAAAAATGTTGAAAATATGAGACAAAAGTCTAATCAAACAAAAAGAAAAAGTGAAACAAATCTGAATATAAATCGACGACAATCTCCTCAACAGTATTGCATCGATTGTGTTAAGTATGCCATCAATTGTCAAACAAATGGTTTCTTTAAAATCAATTGAATTCCGACAGAAAATACGATTTCGAGAACTATTTATCGACTATTTTATTGAAGTCTTCTTCTGTTCGGCGAAACGCTTTCGCCATCAGAGCCTTTAACGCAGAATTATCTCAAATCCGAGACATGACTTCAACCCATTTAATGGCTCAAATGCGACTCCAGTATTGGTCAGATATAATCGACCAAATCTTTGCCAAAGACTCTATGATTTTAGACATCAATCAACCGATTGCTTACGAACTTCAAAAAGTATTAAATGTTTTAAATTATTTTAATTTTAATTCATTAAAACTTATTCACAAAAGTGTGAAAGAAATGCAAAATTAGCGAAACATTGGTTCAAAAAACTAATTGATTGTCGAATCGATTCAAAGAATTTAAGTGACTTTCCGTTCAACACATTTGAAGATTTAGAAAAATATTGCGATTCTTCAGTGTCTTCCGTCTATTATCTAATAGTCGAGTGCTCGACATCTATAAACAATGTGGCGGCAAATAAAAGAATAGATCTAGATCATATTTGCAGCCATTTAGGGCGAGCACAGGGAATAACTAATGTGTTGAGAGGAGTGGTACACAACGCCACTTATAATCGATGTTATATTCCTTCAGATCTTCTTATAAGACATAAGACATCTCACGAAGATTTTCTTCGGACTAAACCGACTGAGAATTTAGTTGAGCTGTGCTTTGAAATGGCCTCAAATGCCAATAAACACATCCAAACCGTATTAAATCTGATCCAAAAAGTGGATCATCAAAATCGACTCATTTTTCTTCCTTTGGTTTCGGTTCAAAATTATTTAAATCGATTACAGAAATCAAATTTCAATATATTTGATCCAAAATTAAGTCAAAGAAACGGATTTTTGCCTTTCATTCTGTGGTATAAATCAAAGTTTTTATAATAAAATATTGTTTTCAAAGTTTTTGAATAAAATAAGTTCTTCTGTAAATAAAATTAAATAAAAAGATTTTAATTTAATTCAATTTTAGTTTTAAATATGAAAATCGAATCAAAAATAGCGCCAAAAATGTGTTTTATATCACGTGATTTTCAGTTATTTGTTTACAAATTGAATAAATGGATTTGGATTTGACTCAAATTACAGATTATTTAATTAATTTAATTGTTTAATAGATTGATTGAGTAATGAATATATTGCGGCACAAGTCATGGCACGTCCGCAACAGAAATAATATCAATAGAGTTAAAAAAGATGAAGAAAAGGCCAGAAATGAAGAGTTGGAAAAAGAAAAGCGAATCGCTTTGGCCGACAGCGAGAGGAGAGTCCATCTTCTCAGACAACGGCTGCCCACAAGACCTGAGACTGGAGCTGATTGCACTCAAATATCGGCACCTGGCACACATTTGGACATTTTCCAAGACTTTGACGACAAAATCCAGACAACAAATAGAGATCACGAAAAAGAAGTTAAAGAAGAAAAGGAAAAATTTGAGAAAAAGACCGGAATTTTGCAATATTTGGTCGACAAAGACATCGCTTCCGACGCCAACTGGTATTTGGATTCTCACGAAAAACGAATGAAACTGACGGACACTAAGATTGAAATGTATTCAGAAAAACAATTGAAAGACATTAAAACTAAGAAACTTAATGATCCGATTGAAGATATGAAGAGATATTTGGCTCAAATGAAACCAAAAACTGATTCCAAATCTGAATCGAAGAACAACACAAAAAAGAGATCAATTGAGTCCTTGAAAATGAGTGAAAGCTCTCAAAAAATAAAACCTAAAAAAAGTAAAAAACATAAAAAACACAAAAAGAATAAAAGAAAACGACATTCGAGTGAAAGCTCTTCGGATGACAATAAAGACAACAATTTATCAAAAACTTTAGAGAAACTGAGGGCTGAAAGACTTGAGAGGGAAAGGATTGAAAGAGAGAGGACTAAAGCATTGCTTTCGGCTAAAAACGGTACTCAAAAAGAGACGGTTGTCTTCGATGACAGACTTCGCAAATATAACTCTCAGTTTAATCCAGACATCGCCCGACAAAATGCCGACAAATAACTTATTAATTCTGTTTCTTAAATATATATTTAATTTATAAAAAAGAACTTTTATTTTATTAAACCTTAAAATCATTTTGAAATTATTTAAATTGAATTTCTAAATAACAGTTAATAAGTTTAAACGTGAAAACAGGAAACTTATATTTCTATAATCTTATAATTATATCAAACATTTCCAATAATTATTTGCTAAAAGATCTAAGAATATAACTGACATTAACTGACATTATCTCAAATGATATCCCAAAATGCAACTAAACTTTAGTTTAAGTTCAATACATTATTTGTCGATTTCTATAAACTTTTGACGTTTCTATTGAAGACGTCATTCAATTTGTTTACAAAATATCATATGTTTTGGTCTGACGTGGATTTAAATACTATCCGTTTGTATGAATCGCTTTGAAAGTATGTTTTAACCATTTAACCATGATAATCTTATAATTCACTAATTTGCTTTAATAAAAGTTAAACACAAAAACACAAACAAAATGTTGAAATCTGTTATATTAATGGGTGGACCACAAAAAGGTTGGTTTTCATCAATTATTTAAAGGAATTTTGGTTTAAAAGAATGTTTGTGTAAAGGTACAAGGTTCCGTCCCCTTTCATTTGATAGTCCCAAACCATTGTTTCCTGTGGCCGGTCTTCCAATGGTTGAACACTTGATTGAGTCGTGCACTCAAGTGGACGGAATGAAAGAGATATTTCTGATCGGTTACTATCAGAGCCAAACACTCTCACCATTTATCGATTCAATGGTTAGAAAGTATAACATAAGTATTCGTTATCTCCAAGAATTTACTTTACTGGGAACTGCTGGAGGAATATATCACTTTAGGGATCAGATTCGTGTCGGAGATCCTGAGGCTGTTTTCCTAATTAATGGTGACGTTTGCGGTGATTTCGCTCTCAAAGAAATGCTTGAATTTCATCGAAGTTTACCGAATGATAAATTGATAACAATAATGGCCACCGAAGCTACGCGTCAGCAGTCATTCAATTATGGTATTCATAATCTCTTATTTTAAAACCCAATTGAATGTCATTTTTGTGTTTAAAGGATGTATTGTTGAAAACAAGGAAACCCATGAAGTTTTACATTACGTGGAGAAGCCCTCCAGTTTCATCAGCACAACCATCAATTGTGGCATTTATTTATTCAAATTAGACCTCTTCTACTTCATCGGTGATATATTTAAGCGAAGACATAACGATCTCCTGGGATATGATGGCGGCGACTCTATAGAAACGTTTGTCAATGGAGTGAACGGTGTTTCCAATGGAGAGAACACTACCGTTGAGTGCATTAGTTTAGAAGAAGACGTTTTGATGCCTCTCTCGCAGACCAAAAGTGTTTATATATACCGAACATCACAGGAGTGGTGGAGTCAAATAAAAACTGCCGGATCTGCTATTTATGCGAATAGAAATTATTTAAAACAATATCGTAAAACAAACGCCAGTTTGTTGAGTGTAGACACTCCTTCCGGACCCAAAATAATTGGGGACGTCTTTATCGATCCGTCAGCTTCTGTGGATCCGACGGCAACCGTGAGTTTTAATCAATTAAAAATTCATTAAAAATAGACATTTTATTGGAATGTTTTCGATAATTAATGACTAAACGATAAAATTTGTGCACAGATTGGTCCCAATGTTAGTATCAGTGAAGGCGTCAAAATAGGAGCCGGCGTTAGGATTAGAGAATCCATTATTTTAAGGAACGCAACCATTCAAGACCACTCATTGATAATGCACTCAATAGTGGGCTGGAACTGTACCATTGGGTTATGGACCAGAGTGGAAGGCACACCATGTGATCCAAATCCAAATAAGGCTTTCGCCAAAATAGAAAATCAGCCCCTTTTTAATGGCGACGGAAAACTCAATCCATTGATCACTGTTTTAGGTAAATATCACGTATTATATGACAATTGATTGCATAAAATTGTGGATAACTTCTTAATGTTGTACCCAAAGGTTCAAACGTACAAATCTGTTCCGAAGTGGTTGTCCTCAACTCTATTGTTCTCCCGTTTAAAGAACTCAACAGAAGTTATAAAAACGAAATAATACTTTGAATATAAAAATAACGATAAACTCAATCAACAAATAGTCAAAAAACATAAACAAAAAATAATTTGTGGAATATATCGAAAGACTTAATTATTTTTGAGTTAAATAAAACCCATTTGTGAATATAGGTTGTGCTGTTCTGAAAGCAGTTGTCTGACCTGTCAATCAAATCAATTAAATTTTAGTCAAATTTTATTAATTTTCATATAATAAATACCTTTTTAATGGCTTCAGTGAATACCTGTGCCTGAGATATGAAAGATGAGTTGTCTATAGAATCATCACAAGAATGAACAGACTGTAAGTGTTTGTTCAATACTATATCCATTTCGACAATTTCTTTATGAATGGATTCTCTCAAATCCTGAATTTTAGAGATATTGAACTCTTCCTCTTCAGACAATTTTGAAGATTCATTATATTTCTGAGAAAATATTTTCGCCATTTTTATCGACTGATGTCTATAGAAATCAAGAGAAAGCCTTAGACTCTCAATGGCCACTACCAGTGCCGCCTCTACAACTCTATTGCCATCATTTTGGGACAATTGTCTTTCTGTTTGTGAGAATGTGTTTCGTTTATCATAAGTTTCTAAGAAATCGTTGGAGTGAACAGAAGCTTCATTGGAACCACTGACAACTGTTCCCACCAGAGTTGTGGTACTGGAAGACAATTCAGATGACAAATCAGTAATTGCCTGTCGAATGAGTTTATCATTGAATTCCTGGTCTGAAATACAATTTTGTCGCAGAAGTGGATTACGTTTTGACATTTGAGACAAAGTGTTGAAACTATTATCGCAGGCATTGATTCGTTCGTCATTTGTCTGAGAAGACACTTCCATATCAGAATCTGAAGGCACAGGAGTTGTAGCTGCTGTAGCTACAGGTGAAGGAGTTTTAGGAAAAGCAAGAGGATCTCCGTCTACATCCAATTTATAAGATTTTGTGCCAATTATTAGCCTTTTAGAAGACAATTGATTTTGTTGTTCCTTTCCCTGACTCTCCAGAAACTTACGATTCGCCGGATTTAATATACTTTCGGTTTGAGGCGATTGTAGTAAAGAACTGCACGAAGAGGTTATAATTTCTGGTAATTCCGATTTCATTATTGAGTCTTTGCTAAGTCTCTTTTGGAAGCGTTCATTGATTCGACCGCAACTATAACTTCTTTCTCGAAAATCTATATTTTAATTGAATTTTAATAACAAAACAAAACACTATTTGATTGAAATATGAATTCCAAGATTCATAGGACTAAAGAAAGATAACAGTTATTCAGGAATTTTATTGAATGAAATTAAAGGTTATCTACAAAAGAGTTGATTAGAGTCTGGAATTCATAAGTGATTACAAGAATAAACAACAGATAAGTCTTTATTTAAGTGAAATATAATTATCACAAAAATAAATTATGGCTTAAGATATGAAGAGAAATGTCGGATAGAATTGAGAACAGTTTTGATCGAAGTCTTATTCAGAAAATAAAGACAAACCTGTCGAAGGAAAAGATGCAGAAGAGGAGAGACTCGGAATTTCTGGAATGCCAAAGGTTTTGCGGACATTATCCGGATTTACACCTCTGGCAGATGAAGGAGATTCAAAGAATCGTTGAGGGATTCGATTAATATTTTGATTTTCCGGCTGATATCCGAAGCCTAGGGATAACAGTAGCTCTTCAGGATCTTCACGTCTTGACTCCAATAAAGACTCAATACTTGAAATACTGGACATTGAAATCTCTGAATTAAAACTATGGTATTTATTGTTGAGTGCAATCAAATCCATGGCTCGCATATTATTATAACTTCTTCTTCGTCTGGGAATCAGATCTCTTTGATTGATCATAGATTGTGTGGCCATCGAGTGATTTGTATTGAAGACATCTTCGTTTATTCTGAAATTGTTAGCTATATATCCATTTCTGTCAACCCATTCGGTGACTCTGTCGTCAATACTGTTAAAGCTCTCCATTTGATGAATACCAAGTCTTTTATCTCTATATCTTTTAATTGCTCTAAACTTGTTATCAGCGCTCGATTCGCTTCTGACGATTTCAAGAATGTATTTGAGACAATCAATTGGTTCTGATTGTGTCCAAGTGTCAGGTGCTCTGCTCCGACCGATTAATGTTCGAAGTTTTACTTCAGAGTTTTCATTTATTAGTGATTTCGTTGATTTAATCAAATCGTCGAATGGCTTCTCAAAAAAGTTGTTATCAAAACAATTACTTGTTTTATAATTTTGTTGGTTTCGTTGGTCTAAAAGATTTTCATTAATACTTTTTGTCTTAAATACTGGAATTCGTGACTGTTTTCCGTTCAAATTGTTTGAACCAAACTTTTTCCAAAATTTCTGATTTTGTTTAATACTTTCCGTTTGATCACCAAATTTGTAGTCATTAAGTAATTTGTTTAAAAATCTTGGAATTCGTGAGGATTTAATGGAAGCACTCAAGTAATCAAAATGACTCGACTCATTCATATGAACTTTTTTGTCGACTAATTATTCATTTGATTTTTCTTTGAAAAAACCAATAAAATGAAAGAAAAAAATTAATAATTTTATATTCAATGAGGAAAAGGTTTAAAAATTGAGAGTTGTTTTTGAGTGAAAATAGTCTTTCAATCAAATAAGTAATAAATTAAATAAGTTTGACATCAATTAAACAAATAAATACTTTTGAAATCCAGATCTATTTGAGAGCAACAAATAAACCGAATTTAAATAAATATTTACTTCAAACAAATCGGGAAAATTTCAACAAAAATAAATAAATTTAATTTAAAATTTAAAACAAGTTTTTAATTGATATCTAAATTAAAGTCTGATTCAGTACTCAATTTAAATGAAATGATTTTTAATATATAAAGTCAGAGAGTAATTGAAATTCTGTTGAGTAAAGCGTTAAATCGATAACAACTGTGCAAAAAGTGATCTCACGTTAAATATTATGGATTTTCATCCTTTTTCGGGAATATTATCGAGAAAATACTGAATCATTGAAAGAATGAATTGTCAGTACTTTTTATACGTATAATAAGGTTATAATAGAAAAATACAACAATTTTGATGTCTTTTCCTTTAGTATTGATTATTGGATTATAAATCAAATAAATTGTTTTTTCGATCAATTCTTTACTTCCAATACTTATTTGTTTAGAAAACTAAAGAACAAAATTTAAGCTCAAAAATGACATTAATATAAATTCTTATAAATAATATATGATTTTATAATGGATTTAAAGTCAAATACATTTGCAAATACTTGCATTCAGCTACATTGACCATGCTTATTCTTTCTTATTCTAATCCCAGAAAGAATATTAATGTTTAGACCAAAAGTAATGTTGAATTGAAATAAATTCATTGGAAAATTCAATTAAATAAAAGAAATAAAATAAAGACGAATGAAAAGAGTCATTATTTCTTAGAAATTGAATTAAATTAGACTAAAAGGAAGTATTAATAAAATTCATTTAAATGTTTTAAATAAGAGAGTAGACTGTATTTGTTGTCAACATTATATTATTTCAATCATTTTCTTACAATTAATTGAATATTGAAATAATTGATTTAATTATATTATTATATTATTAGTTAATTAAAGTATAAAATCAAAGAAACAAAACTCACCAAAAAATAAATGTCTGAAAAAATTCAAAAACATAGCCATTGAATGCATTAATCATTGAAACAGAATTATAAACAGAAAAACATTGAAAATATTTTGCAATACGTCTGTTCCTGAGCTGTGTGTCTGAGCATTCAAGTGTTAGGTTGTGCTCAGAGCCACACTTCGATTTGACACAGAATAAAATCTAAAAATGTTCTCCGAATATAATTATCTCAAATAATCAATCAATAGATAAGCATTTGAATGGTTATAATTAATATGTTTTTTGTGACCAGAAATCCGCTTATTTTTAGATAACAATAAATATAGTCATATAATGAGACCTTTTATTTACAGATAAAACTTTTTTACGAGTGATTAATGTTTTTGGAGATTATTTTATGATTTGATTGTCAGACACTCGAAGCGACACTCGAACTGAGTTTGAAGAGAAAAATTGATTCAACCATTCATTCATCCATTCATTGGTTTTTCTGCGCTTTTTATTGATTTAATTGAGGAATTGTCTGATTGTCTGATGCTTTTACAAAACCGCTGGAATTTATGGCTCTTTTTTTTGTTCGGATTATATAAGATATCAGTAGACATCACTTTTTCGTGAAAAATGTCAGAAAAACTTCTGTTCTTTTATTCTTCCAAAGGGGCGGGTTTTGCGAATAGTTACTACAATAACCAAGCTATCTTTATTCTATAACCAGAGGTTTCACGCTTTAAAGCGTATTAAACTTATTATAAGCTTAACCTGCTTGGTGACACCAAGGCAATTTTGCCAAAAAAAAGCTTAAGTGAGTTAAGTTAAAGGAAAACTTTTGGTTAATTTGTTTATTTTGTCACTCATTTTAAAGCATATGATTTTCTTAAGCGTTTGAAAACTAATGAATGAAAATTATTTTTAATTTTTTTGACACTTCTTTTGAAGAGTAATTTTATGGCCGAAAAACGTTAAACAAATATTAAGTTAACTTTTAAGCATTTAATTAGAATTTATTAACGATTCAAATCTGAATTAGAAATACAAATAAAAGTTCTATAAATATAATTATAAATTCTATACAATAAACAAATCAATATTAATATTAATATTTAATTAAAATTTCAATTCATCGAAATTCTATAGCAATTCATAGAATATTTCGTTTTGAATATAGTATTTAACAAATATTTTATATTTACATTAATTAAACAAATAAGTTATGAGAATTATATTCAATATCTTATATTAGTTGTCAGTTTTGGCACAAGAGATGGACCACAGGAACGGCTATAAAGTTTCTGTATTTGTTTTATTAGAGTTACGAATAGGACGGCAATCAATGTTTAACTTATTCTGATCCAAATGTTATGAGACGCGAGAGATCTAAAGAAAAGTCTCTTTATTTGATCGGACGGTTGTATCAGATTTCTTGTGAACCAATGTTTTTCTCAAATACAGTCCATTCCATTCATAAAACAAGTCTTCACTAAAATTCAGTTCTCTTTCCATATATTCACTTATGACATGAAAATTGATATCTTATAGTCGACCCTCTCTATAGTGAACGCACTTAACATCACCGGTGCTCACATTATAGCGACTCGACTGTAAATTCATATATTTGGAGACAATACAGCCTTTTATTTGTCAAATAGACTTCGGAGAGTAGAGAATAGAGTAGTAAAGCATTAGTTATTCTGTGCGCTAAACTGATAATTCAATTATCGATTTGACGCCAAACTAATGGAATGAGTTCTTGTCTTTCCATTCGCTCTAATATTTCAATAAGACGTCTATTAAGAGATTGTTTGGCTTCCAAATAGTGGACATCATTTTCATTGATTTCATTGTCTTTGAGATCATTGAGAAAAGTGGCTTCCAGTAAATCCAAGAGGTTTGTGGTCGGACTCTGTTGACTCGCAAAGTAGGGCAGGTAGTGATCTAAACCACAAATTGTTGCTAATTGTCGCCAATCTTTTTGATCACTTCTGGGTAAATCCAGATGTGCAGCGATGGATAGCCTTATGTCTATATCTGAATGACCATATAACTTTATGATCTGGTCTTTGACTTGTTTTTTATCAAAATTGTTGTTATAATTATCTTCATTGGAGTCATGACTATAATTGATTAAAATTGAATTATCATAACATCTGTCGCTCCCATTATTACTGTTTTGCCAAACTTTAATCTCATAATTCAATTTTGAATGACTGCCCGAAACAACGGCGCCGTTAATTATAATAAAAGAGCAATGAAGAAGTGAGTTGGGTCCACAATTCCAGAGGTGCGTTAGGGGTACCTCCGCTTTTTTCATTCCTTTGACTTTTCCCTCCAATGGAGTCAAAAGCTCCAGACCTAAGGAACCGGCATTTGAATAGAGTTTAAGAACAGTATTTTGGTCTCCGATTTTTGTCAAACGATTATTCGACGCTTCGTTAAGAAAAGTGAGTTTCGAAGACGAGATGTTATCATAAATATAGACTCTTAAGAGATGTTCTGTCGAAGAGAACTGTTCGATAGAAAGCGCAAAGTTTAGGGCTTTAGTTAAACCCAATTCACGAATCAGTGGCGAAGAAATTCTATTTTTGGTGTCATTTGTGTCGTGGATATGACTCTCATCTCTCAAATGATTACAATTTTTAAATTTATTTTTCGGATTTGTTTCCTTTCGGACGCAAAACATATATTTTCCGCTAAGATTTGTTGACAGATAAATAAACATCGAATCAATTTCCACAAAACATGATGTGTTCAGGTCTTCCTCTCCATATCTCAACACTTCGATCCACTTCTGATTTGACTTCATATGAGGACTATTGATATTTTCCTGCCATAAAATACTCAAACCTTTGGGCACTTTGCCATGTCTCAGTGATAGGCAGTGCTCAACACATACAACAAGGGGTCGATTCAGATCAATAGTACCGTAATTGCCGATAATCACTACTGGACTCAAAGAGCTGACACCCGGACAGCGTGACTCTAAATCAATGCCATAATGTATTGAAAGCTTTGGATCTCTTATATCAGTCGTACAAAAGTCAATAGCATTCGGAGGGATATATAGACCGACACCTAATTGGGGCGCAAACGAGAAATAGCCGGTCGTTGACATGTCTTCTCTTACTTTTATATGTATTAAATGTCTTAATTCACACATTTGTGTCATTTCATTGGAACCCGTATTTGAGTGATTCGGACTTATTCTTGACATCTGAGGAGTGGTGGCTGTCATCTGAGATAACGGAGGAGGAGATGGGCTCTTATTCAAAATGATTGGCTCCGCATAATCGGGTTCACTGTCATTATTATCATCTTCACTGGTAGTGATTGTGGCAGTTGTCGTAGTGGTGGCCATAGACATGGCTGAGGTAGGCTTCAGTTTTGGAGTTCCAGACATAGAGGCATTCAAGTGATTGAAAGAGGACTGACTGCAATTCATTAGTTTATGACTGACGAGATCAGAGTTGGCACTATTCATAGTGTGAGGAACTGAAGGCAAAGGATCACATCTGACCACAAAATGGTCCAAAAGATTAGTATTGCAGTCATTAAGTCTAGATATTAATTGACACTTTTCGGGCCCTCCATTTCTAATGAGGTCTGGTTGCTGCTGATTTTGCTGTTGTAAAAGTAGTAACATTGCCTGTCCATCTTCACCTACCCGTTCCTCATCAGAGTCATTCCATTCCTGATTCTTAATTCTCTTTCTTTTGAGTAAAATGAAGACAAAGACAATGAATATGAATAAGAAAGTAGTTGTGATGATAATTGACATCAAATAAATTTGTTGTTCGTTGTCAGCCGCTCCGCTCTCCTCCCGTTCCCTTCGTTGCAGTTGATAGAGATCTGTTGTATGGAAGAGCAAAATATTTACAATCATAACGTCTCTGAATGTCTATTGAATAGTTGGTTCTGATATTATCTTTGAAGGGAAACCCATTTTAGTGCTGAATGTTTTCAGAGGAAATGGATATACAGTAAGAATGAGAGCAATCGAGAGAAGGAATCTTAACGCAAATATTTTATAGCACAGCATAAAAATGAAAAATAAGACAAAATGAAGGGAAAGTGAAAAAAGCCGATCGAAAGTAGTGACAAGACGTCAGTTTGTGTGTACAGAAGATGTCTTCAGAATAGAATATATTGGGGACTGGGATGTGATGGCATTTTGATGATCACACAAAGTGGTGTGCAGTTAAGTTATATGCGATGTAAACGACGCAATACTAATGCAATCCTATGCAGCCATACATCAAAATGTATAGCGAAGAGGCTCTGCATAAGGGATGACTGACTGCCTGTGCCTGTTGTGATGGCAGTGAATGGCCTCTACTGCCTCTCTATGACTGGTCTACTCTAGTGATGCACTTAATGGTCTGTGATCTCTACAATCAGATACATAGTTAGCCAAACTTGCAAAAAGAAAGACATAAAACCAGTTAAAGAGCGTATATAGAGATGAAAAGCATCAGAAGGGAAAGCATAGGAAGGCAGAGGAAGGAAGGATCGCTATTGACTGATAGGACACTATGAGAAATGGCTCACAACTACTCCAAACTTGTGTTTGACTCAAAAGCAATGACTCATTCTTATAAAAACTGGAGAACAGAAGCAAAGAGATGTGAAGACTAGTGAAGAGTAGACATGAAAACATCCCTCCATTGCATGAATTACATCAAAATAACTATATATCAAAAACTTTTCAACTGTTTCTCTGACAGAACATCACTGGAATGAGCCCTCCCTGAGCCCAATCGAGAAGCTATTTGCGAATTAATATACAAGAAAACAGTTTGGGCTGACATTGAATCGCAATTCGATGCTATCTTCCGCTCTTTTGGCCAAATGACACGACAATCGTTTGTAGGCTAACATTCACTCTAACGGTTAGAGTCTAACCATTAACTCTAATTCCCAAACAGTGTTTAATACTTTGTTTTTCTCATCACTTGGACTATGAGTTAGTTGATAGTCATTATGCAATAGACCCCAAACCCTATTAACTTTATATGAGTCCGAGCTATGGCTTCAGATTTACAGAGTTTTAGGGCCACTAAAAGTGAATGCGATAAAAGCTGTGCTGCACTCAGTTCTAAACCTCATTCATATTCATCAGTAAATTGGTTTATGTTTATGTATTTTATGTATTTTTTACAATTTTATGCTTTTAAGGGCTGAACCGTATCTGTCGATAGCTTCGAGTCTTTCACTCGATTCGCATCAAAAAGAGTGAAAAGCTTTGATAGCATTGAAAGCTCTGGCTTTGAATACATGGATTCTAACCATAAATTGACATAAAAAAGGATATACACTCTATTGTAAGACTTAAATCTGAAATAACTGAGGAAATGAATCAAATCAAATATAAGAGAAAGCGTGGCATCGATTTACGACTAACTATAAAATTACAATTACAATACCATTCGTCTCAAACTCATCTATGAATCACATCTATCAGATGGACAGTTGTTTGTGACTCATTTCTTAGCAAATATTAATTTTGTGTCGGCTATAAAATGTCGAATAAATCCATGAGAGACAAAACTGTATGTCACACAACTGTTCCATAACTGGTTTTAGAAGTCAGTATCTTTTAGTGAACGAAAGTGAAGCCACACTAAATTTGTGTAACTCTGGTATTAAGTATTGGGTTCGGGATAAAAGCTTCCGAGCATTGAAAGCGTGAGAAAGTGCTTCCGGTGGGGAACAGAACGACAAAATTCAAAACTTATTAATTGAAGGGATTTTGTAATAAAATCTTCACTTAAGAAGATTTGGGCATTGATTTCAAAAGCAGACAAATAACCGGTTAACTCACCTAACTTTCTGCACATGCCACCCGTGCAGTTTTTGATGAGAAAGTCATGGCCTGTGCAGTGATGTCCACCATGTTTCGGGGGTGGATTACTGCAAATACGTCTTCTGACCTAAAATTATGTCAAAATTTTTAATTAAGGCAATCATTAAAATAATAAATTAAAGAATTCAGACCTGTGAGCACTCGTGAGAACATGTAGACCAAGAACCTATCAATTAAATGAATGCATTCAATGAACAAATGTTTGATTGTATAATAAAAATAAAAGACAAGAAAAATGACATTTTTTTAATTCGAGAAAATTTGTAAAGAAATGAAATATAAGGCAAGACTTACTCCATGAGGTCCACGAACCGTGAATTGGAGAACAGATTACACTGCAATCACTGGTTTGGGTCGACTCTCCAACACAATACTGGCCATTATTCACTGGCGTCGGATTACTTCAAACACATAATATAAGCCTTAATTAGTTTGATGTTTGAAAATGATTTACTTTATGAAAAATTTAATGAAACACTTGGTATTTGAAAAATTATTAATATTCTTGTTATATAATATATTCTCGTTTAGAGTGGATTCAACCCAACAATTATTTCTGACCCAAAAAGTTTGTCTTCAAAAATACATTGCATTCAACGATAGAAAATTTAAAATATAAAACATTTTAAATATTTTTAAGACTAAAATCATTTGAAAGAAAGTTAATATTTTGCGGCAAAATTTATTTGATTTTCTGGTTTTGTATGAGTTTTGTCAAAATAGATTTGTATTTAAGTTAAGAGATTTCAAAATTATTAAGAGTAAACTTCAAACTATTGATCGTTTTCAACAAAATCTCTAATGAAGTCATATTGAAAGTTAAGTAATGCCTTAAGTATTATAAAATTGTTTATTATTTTTATTATTCTGTTTAATGATTTATATGCCATAACTGTTAGACTAATGTAAACCAGAACTTAACCAAAACTAACGATTATTTCAAAGGCTTTGCAACACATTGGGAACGGCTTATAATAACATTAATAAAGTTTATGTATTATGTTTTTCAATAGATATGATGGATATAACTTTTATTCACCTGCAATAGCGTATCCTTTTTTGTGAGCCTCGACCACATTTATTGGCCGCATTACAAGAAGACCATGAGCTCCAACTACTCCATCCGCCATTGACTAAAAATATGTTGAGTAATAGGATTAGAGATTGTATTGTATTTTGAGTTAAGAGTTAGTCTAAAGTCTAAACACTATTTGAAGAAATGTTATTCACTTCTGATTCCAATTCAAAGTCAGATAAAGTCAAAAAAGATTAAGTCAGAGGAGAAAAGAGGATTAGACTCTTAGGAGGTGATGGATGTTCTGGTGCTCACCAAAAATAGTCAACTGTGCTGGCTCACTATATCTAACACCGGCCGGGTTTCGTACGGCACAGGTGTAGTTTGCCTGATCGGAGAGTGTCACCTCTTTTATTATTAATGAGGAGTCGTGTCCTATGAAATAGTTTCGGTGATCTACTGATAAATTTTCAGGAATCAGATCTGAATTTGAGTCCCAGGGATGCGATACACCACCAGAGCTCGCATTTATTACTTCGTCATTTTTTAACCAAAACAATATTGGCTTTGGATCGCCTTCGGGGGGCAGACATGTGAAACTGGTTTGTGAATTAAGGGCTACGGTCTGGGAAAGCGGTTCATTGATGAAGTGCTTGCGTAGAACTGTTGCCAATTAATAGCCAATAAATATTCAAATCATAATCAAAATCAATAAATAAAATAAAATAAAAATATAATGAACTCAAAAAATATGAATAAAACATTAAATGCAAAACAAAATCAATAACTGAAAGATTGAATTGTTTTAAAAGCTGTTATAACATAAACCCAACAAAAGCTCAGACAAAAGAACAACAATTTAAGAGATAATGAAAATTGAATTAAAAGGAAGTCAATAAAGAATGCGATCAAAAGACATATCTAAGAGTATGTGAGAGTAAAGAGAGAATTATTGAAGGGATAACTACTGCGGGTGAATGTGAAAAGTTATCCAAAGATATATTACACGCATTAACTAAAGTTATTATAGTTTAAGGGATTAAATCGATTAGATATTGATTGATGTCGAGCCCAACCAAAGATGCACTGGAATTGTGCGCTGGGATGTTGTCAATGCTCTGAGAGAATAGTAAGGAATGGCATCGCATATAAACGCTAAGGCTTTTTGTGAAACACAATAGGAAGAGACGCTAAACTTTGAATGAAAGGGGAATTGAATGAAATGCCGTTACATTACATAAAACGATTAGAGTTGTGCTTTGGATCTTTTTAGGATGTTTTTGATGCTGTGCTCAGATCTGACTCTCTGTTACAGAGACAGACCAAAAAGAAAGCGGTGAAAATCAATTATATTAAGTGCATTGAGTTATATCTGCATTTGACGTTATAATTGATTGACGGCAATAGTGGTTCTTTGCCTTTAGATGCCTTCCTCTCTCTGCTCTGCCCGTTCCAGTTGTGGAACAGCCTATTCCGATTACGCCATAAAGCAATTCATACGAAACACTGCAGTCGCACAAAGAGATACAAACTCAAGACAATAGGAACCAAACCATTTCTAAAGCATTTGTGAGTAAATATGAACAATAGATCCAACGATAAGAAGAATAGGACAGACATTAACTCCATAACAAAGTCAGTGATTAATTAAATGGGGAAAACTTAATCTAATGCTAACTTTAAAGCTCAACGAATAAACTTTCTCTTTTCAATGAAATTCTCCAGATTCAATCAAAGAGGCTGACATCAAGCCATATTTGTCGCTTAGTATATATGTCGCTTTGTATCCAGGGATGACCAAGCTCAAACATATCAATGATTGTTAAATTATTTTACTTTCGCCTCTTTTTAAAAAACGTGGCTATAAATAGTGTCTGTCCAAAGAAGTTGTTTAATTATAGACTTTTTCAAATTTCAGGGGTATTTTAGTTATAAGTTATAAGGCACCTTGGTTATAAATATATAATTTAAGCAATATTTTATTGAAGTTTTCAAATCAAGTAAAAGTAAGAGACTCGAGGCTTGTTTTCAAGTCCTTTTTATTTGAAAAGAAAATTGAGCATGGCATCTGGCATAGAAACACGCTCAATAGATTAGTATGAGCCTAGTGAATTTGAAATGACTTAGTAGGCAGACAATCAACTTATATATGAGCTCAAGTCGATGTCAGTCAGTCAGTACAAAGCCATGGAAGAGCACATCATTGGAGTCGGTTTAAAGGAAATTAAAGCCTATAAAAAGTCCATATAAAGCATAGAATAGCATAGCATAGCATAGCATACTAGCAAGCTCATATAAAAGCGTATAAAGAATATAAAGCATCCAATGGTTAAGAAAATAAGAGCAATAGTTGAGCTCTTTTTGAGTTTATGCGAGAAAAGCAATACTCTGTTGGATATTAAAATTTTATTGAAAAACACGAACTTCTGTTCTGTATATTGTTTTCTGGTTTCTGCTAAACATTTGACACTTGGTTTGTGTCTATTATTGAGTTCTTATAAAAACAAATTATTAATAAATTTTTATATCAATATTTACATGAGAAGAGTATGGATGCGCGCCGGCTTAAAATTTGTTGGTGTCCGCCGTAGGCATTACACCAACACTGGTATGGAGTGGTATATCCAGCCTTTGCGTGCTCTTCGATGTCATTCTTAGACACTTCCAAATCGAGTTCAATCTGAAAATAAGAGTCAATTTAAAAGTTAATTTCAAACTTCTCTTAATTCAAAAACAGCATATATTAGGAGCTGCACTGGAATGTCATTTATTTAAGGGATGACAGAAGTTGTGATTAAATGAAATATTAATGCAAATAAATTGCTTACAATTCTAATTCCTGTTTGCGGATCCACATAATTGTGTCCGTTTTGTTTGTCCTGGATGCTTCTCTCATCGCCTGCTTATTAATAATTCAAACAAATGTTTAGTTTACTTAACTAATAGACTATTTGTTGTAATATTTAATTGGAGCCAAATTAGACTCAGATGACTGACCCGTATTGCAACTAAACCAAGCTTTCAGTGCATTCAATGTTTTGCAGCGAAGAATAGCTGATTTGCTGCGAACTATGAATGAATCGCTCGGCTCCTCTTCGAATGACGGACCACTGCCAACGCTGACAGCACTTCCACTGTTTATTACTTCTGAAACATAAAATGATAAATGTATGATAAATGTGAAAAACGAGGCAAAACTCTTCCCCATTCACGCTATGAGCTCTTTATATATTAGAAAATATTTATTATATTCTTTGCCTTTTTTTAATAAAAATATTTTGCCATCACTTCTGTTATTTTGTGAATTATGTTAATTCTCATAAAATTTTATTAAATCTTTTACCAAATTTTTGGTTCAGAAATGCTTTGATAATTTTTTTTTCGATTTAAGGTATGCCATAAAAAACTTTTAGAGAATTTAATATCACATCAGAAGTCGACATTCAGTCGATGACATATACGCAACGATGACTTCGGTATTATTCACCGCTTGTTATCTATGGCTTAATTCATGTGAAAGTATCTAACGTTGATTCAAATAAAACTAAAACTAGTTTTTCTTTGAAATAATTATCAAGTTTATTCTCGTTTCATTTGGAAAAGTAACTTTTAAAATAAAATTGACAAATAGTGACACCAATATTCTCACAAATTTTTAAATTTGATAACAGACTTAATTATTTCAAAGTCTAAAGTCTAGACTATATATGAATTGTATGCAAATAACAGAACCATTAGTTTCTCTAAATTTCAAAAATATTCCCTTTTTGTCGATAAGAATATATTTAAGTGAATGAAAAATCGTAAAACTATTGACTTATAATATGTTAAAATTTATTCAAATATTATCTCATGTTTTTGTCTGCATTTTTGAGCACAGAATACAAGCAAATGTTAACTGAGTTTTGCGTTTTTGCTTTTCGTGATCTTCTTTTAGGTTTTGGTTTTGGTTAAAGTCATTGAATGCAATAATTTCTTTGAGTGCATATCATTATATCATTTTTTGGTCAAACGATTATTTTCGACTCACAATCATAGGTTAGGACTGACTGCTTCTCTCAGGCGGTTCAAAGATGATAATAGAGTCGGAGAAATTTTAGGCTCACATTCATATATGATGAGTCTCAGAGCATATGATAAGTGAAGAGTGTCTGTTGGACTGGTCTCTGACTGGTCCGGTAGTGTAATGCTGGCAAAATTTGAAAACCGGCATCACTGGTATCACTAATATTATAGAGTTATAACTATTGTACACTAAAGCAAATAGTAGTGAGACTCTGAGGGCCCACAGCTGTGCAGTTGATTACTTAAAACTATAAGATTTAATGGACTTGAGTTGAGTTTTGCAAAGATTTTTGTTCTTTTGAGGCTTCAGGCAGTTTGAACTGCACTACACTTTGTTGAAAGGAGGGCCGAATTCAGGGGCAAAAAGAAGGGAAACACTAATTATATAGGAATGCAAAACATATACTCGAGAGTTGGCGACCGAGTAATGCGAGACTGCCTTAAGTAATGATAAGATCTGCCTCAAGCTATTAATGCACCGACTCTTAGGAGAAACACAACTCAGTTTTCTTAACTTAGCATTTCTTAGTCTGAAAACTCCCTCCTCTGGACCAGGATTTGCTTTACAACATATGCACTCTTGTGGACAATAATTCGGCTCCGATTCGGCCGTCACTATCATTTCGGTTAATGGTTTGATAAGATCACAGACAGAGACATAACTTTCTCATAAAAGACATTGAAAGGAATCGTCACAAAAACAGTGGAGAACTGGCTATCAGTTCAATGAATTTGAAGACAACTTCTCTAATACTTGACTCACAAAACAAAATCCAATATTGAAATAGAGATCAGAATAGAAGAGAAGAGAAGCAAAACTCGACTTCAAAATGCATGAAATTTTGTTTGCTTTACGATTAGAGTAAGCATTAATCAAATAAAACAAATCTCAACTCATGTTTTGCCTTTGATTTCAAAAAAGTTTTATTTATATAAAAAGTCAAAATAAGTGAAAGCAAACATAGTTTACCTGAATTTGTAACACTTCTCACTGCTTTTGATTTATATTTGCCATTAATTTTGCTGTCGTTTGGCTGATTAGAAACCAAAGAATAGGAGTTCACAACATATTGTGGCCAAGAGTTATGACTTATTCTTCTTCTGCCCGAAGTATCACTACTTTTCACTTCAAACACATTTAAAGAATTATATTTTGGTGAATGGTTTGCATAAACTCCATGAAAATGATTGTTTGTATGATTTGTTTGTTTTGATAAATCAATTAAAGGCCACTTATATCGAAAACTTTCATTTATTACATTTGAGGACAAAATTGTTAAACAATTTACTAAATTAAATAAAACAAAAGTAAATACAAAACATTGAAATAATTTCTTTTGAATCACTAAAAATGAAGTGATTAATGAAATTTTAGGCATTTCTGTCACTTATCGATCATTTGTTATATTTCTTGAAAAAACTTTTCAGAAGAAACTTTAGGATTCACTTAAAAAGAATAACATTAGAGTAGAGTTTGTTTAGTAATGTTATGTTTGCAAAACATTCATTTCAAGCACAAGCATCACAAGTCAAACCGGAGTCTGTGCTCTGCTATACACTAGTTTAACCAATCAGGCTTTCCACACTTAATACCCCCAACTTGTAGTGCTTCCAAACGGAAAGAATATTAACTCTAAGATTATTTATATGTAGATTATACAAGGAAAATTATGAAAATTTTGTGTCAAGCAACATTTTTCAATGATAAAAAGAGCTTCGATTATCAAGAAGTGTAGATTAAAAGTTTACAAAATGGTTTCAATATGTGTTGTGCCGATAGAGTTATCTAACAAATGAAATAAAATACTGTAACAGTACTCGAGTTCTGTGTGTTTTTCGTATCAACAGTTTTTAATAATATTTTGTTTGAACCAATTTGTGGAGTATTTCAAACATAGATTAATTCGAAGAAAAGCTAAACAAAAATAGAGATACAAATCAAGACATAAAAAATAGACAAATATTTATCACAAATTTATTGAACAAAATTAAGCGAAAGGAAACCAAATTTTTATCAAAAATAATCTCAATTTTGTTCTTAACTGGTTTTACGTATATTTATTAACTCCTCTTATCATTCGATAAAAATTTATTTTAAATATTTATTTTTATGGCATTTAAAATAAAAATATATTTTTTTAATCAAATCCAGAGATGTCTTAAAAGTTTGCTTAAACTAAAACTTTTCAAATAATTTTATTGCAATGAATACATATATTTTTAAAATAATTTTAATTCTTTTGTCTATAAACTTATGAAAAGCCAACGAATTCTTATGTTGTGCTCTTATTTGTATTTATGGATATCTATTTAAAGAGCCCACCCCTATTGTCTATTTGATATAATATCTCGATAGACAATACCTATAATTTAATTGCAATTATAGACTGAGTAAACACACCTTAAAACGTAAGGCATTAAAAGCAAAATAAATTAACTGATCGGAAGATTTCTCGAAAGAAACTCATAAAACAGTAAAACATTGAATTAGAGTAGAAGTGAGACTAAATTTACTTATTCCCAGAGTCTAAACATTTGAAGGATACTATAAATGTCACTTTAGTATGAAATTCAGTTTGAAATTCACATTTAGATCGCTATCGACCGGACCTCTTATGTGAGGAATTCTGATTCGCTTTTAATCTCAATTCTATGATCTCTAAAAAATATTTTAATACAAATAAAAACCATTTATAACTAATATTATCTTCAGTGCAGTAAAGCGTTAAAAATACAAAAAATAAGACTCATTTCTTCAAAATAAAATTGAGTGAACATGCTCCTTTGTCCATTTTTTAAATGAAAACTTTAGATTTATACTTTTGCATCAATATTGGAGATGAGACTATAATTCAAGTGATGAGTCATTCCTTGAATTGCTTTTAAGAGAAGAGCGAATAAATAGATAACTTTTGTTACAAATTATGACATTTGATAAATTGTCTGACAATAGAGTATAAGTAAAACGCTTTTAATTAAAACATTTATTTCTCAATTTAATAACAAAACTCTAATTAGTAATTACTTTGAGCTCATAAAAAGTCTGTTTTGTCATAATTGCATGTTGTCTGGTCTAGTTTAATCTTTCATCTAAAAATATTTAACTGTTTACAATATAAACTCTAATTTATATTTAACATAGATCAACAAGGATCCAAGATCATGGTGTGCTCTAATATTGTAGAAATCACAAGCATGTAGAAAAATGCTATGTAATTGCAATGCGAGTAATTACCCCAAAATCGCCAAAACAAAAATCGCGAATCCAAAAATCGTAAACCCATAATCGCGAAAAAATTTAAATAGATTATTTATGAAATTAGGTTAGATAAAGTTATGTTGTTAAATTAGGTTTTTAATGTAATTCTAATGAAAGTTTAATGTAAGCCTAACCTAACCTTATCTAACATAACCTAAACTAACATAAACTAACCTAATTTCCAACTTAAAATAATTTTCAATGACAAATTTTCATAAATAACCTACCTAAATTTTTTCGCGTTTTTGATTTTGGCGATTTTAGTCATATACGCCATGTAATAAGTTACCAAGACTCATAGTCCAACAAAATTATATGACGATGTT
>JAQFZI010000037.1:0-31535 GCA_034695605.1 Eupelops occultus | reverse complement strand
GTTCCCAAACCCACCATCTCCTGGTATAAGGGTGCAAGGGAGATATACGATGGCGGAAAGTTTACCATGCTTAAAGATGGTGACACTTATACTCTCACCGTTTCTGATGTGTATGGAGAGGACGCCGATGAGTATGCCTGTCGTGCTGTCAACAAAGGAGGTGCCCGTACATCTCGAGCTGAACTGGTAATTAAGACGGCACCAAAGATCTCTGTACCGCCTCGTTTCAGAGATATGGCCTGTTTTGAGAGGGGAGAAAATATTTCCATAAAAATCCCGTTCACTGGTAATCCAAAGCCTAACATAAAGTGGTCTAAAGATGGAGAAGAGATCGAAAAAGGAGATCACTTCGATATAATTGTAAAGGAAAGACACGCCATTCTTGTAATCAGAGATGTTTCGAAAATAGATTCGGGTCCATATACTATTATGGCTGAAAATGAATTGGGTATTGATTCGGCCGTAATTAACGTTCAAATCAGTGATAGACCAGATCCGCCCCGATTCCCAATTGTGGAACAGGTTGGCGACGATTTTGTGACTCTGTCCTGGAAGGCACCCCTTTGGGATGGGGGCTCCACTATCACTAACTATGTGATTGAAAAGAAGGAGTCTTCAATGTCCAGTTGGGTCCGTTGTGGACACACCAGGTTTTTGTTGCATCAGATAACAGGACTGAATCCCAGTCGAGACTATGAGTTCAGAGTTTTTGCCGAAAATGTGTTCGGAAGGAGTGAGGCCTCAGAAACCACTCAAAAGATTACAACTAAACCCTCAGAAAAAGATAAACTCAAACGAAAGGGTTGGGAATTGGATTCTATGGGCAGAAAAATTAGAGGAAAACCAGAGGGAAAAGTCACTAATTATGACCAATTTGTAGGCGATTACGACAAACTCACTGCACAACCCGTTGACATAAAGACTTCTTCAGTATATGACTTATATGACATTCTCGAAGAGATAGGAACCGGAGCTTTTGGTGTCGTCCATCGATGTCGAGAAAAGAAAACGGGACACATATTCGCCGCTAAATTCATTCCGGTCTCACATCCATTGGAGAAATCAATTATACGAAAAGAGATCGATATTATGAATCATTTGCATCACATGAAACTGATCCGACTTCACGACGCCTTTGAAGACGACGACGAAATGGTTCTCATCTATGAGTTTATGTCCGGCGGAGAACTGTTTGAGCGCATCACTGATGAGGGCTATAAGATGTCTGAAGCAGAGGCACAGCATTATGTCCGACAAATTATTGAAGGCGTGCAACACATGCACGAAAAGAATATCATTCATTTGGATCTCAAACCCGAAAATATAATGTGTCAGAAGAAGAACAGCAATTCCATCAAAATTATTGATTTCGGTTTGGCTACAAAATTAGATCCACACGAAGTGGTTAAAATATCGACTGGAACCGCTGAATTTGCGGCCCCAGAAATCGTAGAACGAGAACCGGTCGGCTTCTATACAGACATGTGGGCCGTCGGAGTATTGACTTATGTTCTTTTGAGTGGTTTGTCTCCATTCGCCGGAGAGAATGACGTCGAAACCCTTAAGAATGTGAAGGCCTGTGACTGGGATTTTGATGAGGATAAATTTAAAAATGTGTCCAATGAGGCCAAAGATTTTATTCGACGACTATTGGCCAGAAATAAAGACAAACGAATGACAGCTCACGAATGTCTGGAACACGACTGGCTTAAGGGCACTGATCTCTCAACTGCTCCGATTCCAAACAGAAATTACATTAACATTCGGGACAAGACTCGGGAACGATATCACAATTGGGACAAAGCTCTGGTACCGATTGGACACATTGCGAACTATAGTTCTTTGCGTAAACTTCAGGACGAAAAGTTCAAAATGCAGGAATTCAGTTTTGACAGACGAGAAGCCGTTCCCCGATTTGTAATAAAACCGCACTCAACCTTTGTATATGAAGGACAGGCAGCAAAGTTCACGTGTAGAGTGATTGCCGCAGCGCCGCCCACTTTAAGTTGGTTCAGAGATAACGATGAACTCAGACAAAGCGTCAAATTTATGAAGAGATATATGGATAACGACTACACTTTTGTTATAAACAGATGTAAATTAGAGGATAGGGGGGAGTATATCATTAGAGCTGAAAATCATTATGGACATCGAGAAGAGATTGTTTTCCTTAACGTTCATCCTTTGCCTAAAGACTTACCTCCAATGAAAATTGATGAACCCGTTCGAAGACGACGCGATGTAATGCCTCCACTTTGGGAAGAGCCCAAGGACTGTGCGCCACACTTCACATTCTTATTGAGACCCCGTGTCATTCAAGTGGGTCTGGGGGTAAAACTCTTGTGTTGTCTCAACTCTAAGCCATGGCCTGAAATCCATTGGTATAAAGATGGACGTGAACTCAGCAAAAGAGACTATACTATTAGTGCTGCTGATGGTGTGTGCACTATTGAAATCCCTTCCTGTAAATTAGAAGATGGAGGAAAGTACTCGTGTCACGCATCCAACCATTTGGGAGAAGCAGAGACTGCATGTAATCTCATAATTGAAGGTAAATATATTTTTTATTCTCACAAATTGTTAATAAATTACTAACACTCAGCCAAACGACCCGTCCCTCATCATTCTCCTTCTCCGGTGGTTATAACACCTGCAGCTTCCCGTATATCGACACCAACTCCTCGTTCACCAGTGCCTCCCTTAGACTCGTATATGAGAGACACCAAATTTAGTTCATCCTACTCATCCAAACGACATGACTCATCCTCTTACTCTTCTTCTTCATATCACAACTATTCTTCAGACACTTCTATATACAAAACCTCTTCATTGAAAAGTTCTGCGAAATATCAGTCAAATTACAATTCAATGGTTTCTTCGAAGTATAATAAATCGGATATCAAGTCTTCTGCTCTCAGTTCCAGTACTTCTCATTATTCACCTTCAACTCTGGACACCAAACGATCAGCCTATCCATTAAGTACTTCTGGTTCTTCAACACCGGGAGGATCCAGGAGGAGGCAGAGTACAAAAGACCTTGGTCGTAAGTCTCAACTAATTATCTCTTTTTGTTTTTCTCTCATTTAAATAAATAATTTTTCAGTTGTAAAGAATGAGTTCACTCCGCCATCAATTGCCGACAAATTCAAAGATCTTAAGATTAAAGATGGAGAATCACTTTCATTAAAGACAACAATTAAGGGCGACCCCGAACCTCAGGTTCAATGGTTGAAGAATGGCAAACACTTGTCATCTTCTGATGTGGTTGACCTCAAATATAAGAATGGTGTGGCCTCTCTCACAATAAATGAAGTTTTCCCTGAAGACGAAGGAGAGTATGAGTTGATTGCCACCAATTCGGTGGGAAAAGAGTCCACTAAATGCAAACTAACTATAATTCGTGAGTACTTTCGTGACTATAATTTAAATCTTCAAAAACTGATTCAAAACTTTTATAAATTTCTTAAGCAATGGAAAAGAAACAAAAAGAAGAAACGGGTCCATCAAAACCACCGCGAATTGTTGAACATTTGACCAGTTGTTCGACAAACGATGGCCAACCAATCACTTTAAAATGTGTCATCAAATGTAAGTATTTCTCATTTAATTCTTTATTTTTATTTCAAATTCTTGACTATTATTTAATTGACTTTAAGGTCAAACGAAATTTGATATAATTTGGTTACATAACGACAAAGAAGTGAAGTCCAGCGCAGACTTCAACTACAAGAACGACGGCGACAATTATTATCTCGAAATTCCCGAAATATTCCCCGAAGATTCTGGTACCTATACCTGCGAAGCATTCAACGACGCCGGAGAAGCTTTCAGCAGTTGTACTCTTATTGTCAACGGTAGGACCGGCACTCATTCTTATCATTCAAATATTTCTTATATCAATGGATTATATCTCTGGATTTCAGTGCCCAATGAGGAACCGAAAGGACCGGGAGTCAGTGTATTCCCACAATCAGTAACAACTCATGAGGGCTCCAAAATTACATTCAATTTAGAGACCATTAGAAAAGCGACTTCAGGTTTGAATTGATTTTATATTTAATTAAATTAAATTTTAAACCAATTTAATTGTTTAGTGGAGTGGACTAAAGACGCCAAACCTCTCGAAGAGCAGTCAAACGCGAGTCAAACTAAAATAGATGATAATAAGTATAGTTTGACGATTCCATCGGTCAGATTAGCAGATGTGGGCCAATACACGGCCAAAGCGACTGACGCGACCGGCACTACAAGCGTCACATTCTCATTGAACGTCATCACTGAAGCAGATCTCTGAACAACTCTTAAGACATTATCTTTTGAATAATTTTTTGCCTAAAATTGTTCGCAATTTTCTTAACACAAAACAAACCAAATATTTGTTATTTGTATTTAAATAACTCATAAAACTATTTATGAAATTTAATATAAAGTTATATTTAAAGAAAATTGAGTTCAATTAATGACTAATTAATTGTATTTTCTATCAGTTGTTGTCTAAGAGATTGCTTTCCATTTAATCGCAAATTCATTAAATAAATAAATTCTTATTAATAGGAAATAATATTATACTAAATAAATGCTCAAAATATTTGTGTCTTTAAATCAAAATTTAACTCTTTATCGATTAAATATTTGAATATTAAAAGCTAGCATGGTCTTTCAGCTTGGAAGGACCTTGACTAAATTTCTAAAATTTTGAGCCTAAATTATATTCAAATTATTATTTATTGTTATAAACTTTTGAGAAATTTTATGATTTATTTGATGTTAAAGTTTAATAATTTTATCAAATTTTATCGATAATTAAATGCAGAATAAATACTAATAAATAAACATTAAAATTGCATTTTATTACAAAACAATTTTATTGTATAGAAATTAATGCAATTTTATCTATCATTCAAATAACGAATTAATCGCTAATAAAATCAATTTTTTTTGTTTTCATTTATAACTCCGACTTTTATTCATTTATTCAAATTATCATAAATAATCTTGCAAGAAAAGACAAATTCAATAAGTAATCAAATGAGTCGGGTAAGTAGCAGTTCTTTCCTAAATTAAACAAGATAACATCCTAGTTTATCAAATGAGAATTTTAATTATTTCAAGATTCTATTAATTAAGTTAAAGTTTATATGACATGACTTTAATGAATAAATGATTTTTAATCTTTGATATACAACTCCAGAGTCTCGACTAATATAACGAATTAGAAATAAATAATCAATGAGTGGAGAAAAAGGCGAATGAATTGAGTTTTTTTTATTCATTTCTATAATAATTTCAATGCTTTTGATTATACGAATCGAATCTTTGGCTGTGTTTTGGAAATATAACAAACTTTCCATAGAAACCGAGACAACCATTACTGACATTATTATAATTATAACTCAATATAACGTCAAAAAACAATTTCGATACAAACATAAAACTCAGAGAAAATTGAAATTTTCATTTTTATTTGAGTTTATGAGATAATTCTTATGAAGTGCTCTAATATTCTGTGCAAACATTCTGTCTTTCCTTATGAAGTATCGATTAGTAAAGTCGTGCAGTGAAGACACTTTTACAGATTTTATGACTACTTCCCAATTAAATAAATGGAATAATTTTTCGATTCATTCATTTTTTACCATAATTTGAGATCATTTGCAAAAGATTTTATTCAAAAAATGTTTTCGAAAAGTTTTATTCAAATCATATGAGGTATGGGTTGTCTCAATTCAAAAGAAGAAAAACCTTTTGTTAACCAAACTCAGAACAATCACTATTCTTGGTAATTTTCAGTTTAAAAGTTATTCAAGTTATATTCAAGTTGAAATATTGCAGGTCAGACAAGGATAAGGTAGATCCGCTCAACTATACAATAACTAATGCAAAATACGGCTCATTTATTAAAAGACCCGGAGATATATTGGGACAACAGTTTATTATCGAGAATTGCGAGTTCACTAAAATCGGATTATTTGATTATTTAAATACCATAACCATTGATGACTGCAATAATTGCTCAATTTTCATCGGACCAACAATTGGAAGGTAAATATACTATTAGTTTCTCTCTTTTTCTAACTTTAAGTCAAAATTATAATTACTTTCAATTAAAGACTAAAATATTAAATCAAACTTCAAGTGAACTAATTGTTAAAGTGGTGTTCCTTATTATAGTGTTGTCCTCCGAAATTGCATAAGTTGTCGAATAATGTGTTGTTCACAACAGTTAAGGGCCAGGGATTGCAGAAATCTGGATATTTTCCTTTACTGTGCGACACAACCGGCTATTGAGTCGTGTTATGACCTGACGTTTGGCTGCTTTTCCGCTTATTATAATGGAATTGAGGGTAAAATACAAACAAATATTTTTTTTTTAAATCAATAGATGACAATTGAAATGCAATTAATAGATCATTTAAAAAGAGCCAATTTGTGTGCACTAAATAATAACTGGTCTAATATTTACGATTTCACTGTTAATGACGAGGAAATACATTGGAATCTATTCTCAAACGTAAGTCTCTTTCATTTAATGTTAATTAAAGTTTATTTAATCGATTGAAAAGTAATTGAATGAAACGAAAACAATCTATAAATATCAGGTGAAGTTAATTACGTTTATTACTCACTCAATCATTATTTAAAAGACCTATAATTTTCTAAATACCAAAGTCTGTAAAAGCGGAGGACTTCTTTTCCGGAATTCCTAGCGATGAAGAGATTGGTCTATCATTTAATTATGAAACAAGTGTTGTCCCAAAAACAGTGGGCTCAATACCAATTGGCAATGGTGTGGGCGATCTGGCACTTGTTCTTATCATTGCTGGTGAAGAGACCCACTCCACTGCCTTTGCAGTGATTAAACAAATGCAAAACGAATCTGAGGTTTAAATAACAAAAACTGAATACTCAGTCATTTCCTAATCAAAAATATTTGAAATTCTTTAGATATTTTTGATGAAAACAAAACAATTCTATGCCATAACTCAAGAATCGCAACAAATGTTTGGCGTTGAGTCCAATCAAATGATTGTCGCACTTCTATACAAAGGGAAGGAATGCGTCAAAAAAAGGTGAAATATATTTAATCAAAAAAAATGTCAAATCAAATATAGAAATCAAAACAATTTTATATTTCGAAAACGTCTTATCTTTTGCTAATTTAACGGTTATTTTTCTCTATAGCCAAGACATATCGAAAGGATTACCTGGCTTATTGATTCTCAATAATCCGATAACAATTTATAAACAAATGTCAATCATTTTTAGTAATACTAATAATTGAATCAATTTTAAGATCAAAGTTAACACAAAATGTTATATAAAGTCTGACCTCATCTGAAGATAATTTTTTTGAAAATGTTATCAAAAATTACATCAAAAACACAATAAAAGCACTCAATGTTTGTTTGTTTGTTAGACATTCAATACTTTTAATTAAAATTTCATTGAAAAACAGGTCAAACAAAAACTCATTTCAAACCAATCGTTAAAATTATTCAAAAAAAGTTATTGTTTAAGAAAAAAAGATTTTCATCTGAAATAAAATCGATTTTCATATAAACTATAGTCGAATGGAATAAGTTTTTGATTAATGACTTTCCAACCAATAAAAAGATAATTGCAATTAAATTAACATAAATTGCGAAAAAAACAATTCTATTGAATTCGTATTATAATAATAAATGTTTTCAAAACAGGTGTTCAGTATATGAGTTAAGAATATTTGTGCAAAACTTTTATACATTTGAATTATAGACTGATATAGACTTTAAAGTTATGCAGAATGAGAGCCGAAACGAAGAATTCTATAAAAAAAAACATTATTTTATGTCTAACCACTCCTTATGTGCGAAACACTAATTCCGTTAATTTTAAAACAAAATGTTTAACATTTAAATTATAACACTTTTTGTTATAAGAAATTAAATAACAATTGAATGAAATCATTGAAAAAATAAACGAAAAATCTGTCGGAAAAGAAGATTAAATTACTCTTAAAATACTAATATTTTGGTTAATAATGACATCGAAATGATATTTACAAATGAAGTCAACAACAATTGACGTCTTATTCAAAATCCATTTAAAGCACTTTTGAACGAAAGAATTGAATAAATTGACGCCATTTTATGGAAAGACTAAATCCTTTACCGAAATAAACCAAAAATAGAAACAATACTTAAATTGAGAGACGAATCAACGGTTTTGAGCGGAATCGATGTCTTCGAAATCAATTCGTTCGTTTGCCGTTCCCTCAAAAGCGCCGTTATTTGAGCCATTTTGATGACTGTCCTCATTGTCTGTAGAATTGATTTGTTCCGTATTTTGTTCGGTGTCATCTTCATCCTCTCCTTCTTCTTCGAGTAGTTTTCGGGCCAACTTCACGGCCTGGAACTCATTGTAATGCATTTTACGCTTTACCTCAAACTCCCTTTTCTTCTTCTTTTCCTCTTCTGTGAGGTTCTCGTCGTCATCGCTCTCTTCCTCTTCTTCTGAAGAGCTCTTTAGAATCTTTGGACATTCCATGGCTTTCTTTGCAATTTTAGCGGCCAAAGTGTCCGCATCCAAGAGGTCGGGCTCCTGTTCTCCATCTGTGGTGTCATAATTGTATGGAGTCTTTGGTTCGTCGATCTTCATGTGTCCATAATCTTTGTCGGGAGGATGTAATGTCTGAAGAATATTCATTTCATCCCATTTTATGTCTTTTTCAGCCAATTGTTCGCTAAAAGCAAACAAATATACATAAAATCAAAACCATTTCAATAGAATCCAAAAGACCTACTGCTTGGGAAGGGGTTGGTATTCACTCTGTTGCTCGAAACTGGAGGAAGACTTCAATATGCCTTTCGATGGCTTTTTGTGGAGGTTTTCCATTTTTGTCGTTTTTAACTGATTTTTGTTTTTCGTTAACTTTGATAATGATTTCAATGGTTTTAAACACTTATTAATCGATATATCGATTGCTATAAAAAAAAACTGTTGAATCGTTTCAATCAATTTGTCAGTAATTTTGTGAACAAAATAATAATCGAATTAAAGACTCGAAACGAGTTTTTAATTAAATATTTGTTATCAGAAAATGAGATCAATTGAGCAGAACTTCAACACAACTTTCAATTTAATGTCAATACAAACGCATCCAATAATAGCGTAACAACAAAACCGTTAAATTAGAGTCCCTTAAAATAGATTAAAAACAAGAGTTTATTTTTCTGAATATTTCTCTCTATTCGGATGACTTCACCGCATAATTAATAACGTCTTCTCTGTATTCGTTTTCTGAGAATTTATTCATTGAAATCATGACAACACTAACAGCCAATCAAATTGAAGATCAATCAAAACAATTAATTTAAAAATAGGTGGCTCTCAAAGGTATAGTAAATAACGTTAATCATTCTTTTGAATATATCATTTAAACCATTAACTTTACCACAAATTTTATTATTTTATATCTAATTGACAATGAAACTGGGTCATATGAGGAAATAACCATTAATATATTTTATTTAATTTTACTTAAATTGCACAAATAGTTTCAAATTACACCCTTTTATTGGTTGATATTTATGTATAGTTTACCTGAAATGGGAGTTCAATACATTTAAATAATATACAGTAAATATTCGTTAAAATTTCTAATGAATTATTTTTTAATTTCTTCTAATTTTATTGTGACTTTTATAAGTTATGCATAAATTAACTTTTGATTGATATAAATTCGTGTTTTTTAATTTAATTTAATTGAAAATAAATAGTTTTAAAAAATAAATTTTTATATAAATAGATTTTAGTGTTGTAAACGTCACAAATATAAACAACGGATTTTTAAACATTTGAAGTATTGTTTTGATTCAATTATTAACATATGTTTTGTTTAATATTTTTGAATTGATTTGAGTTATGTCCACAAAAAGTAGTCAAAAGTCAACTGAAGAGAAGAGTGACTTAATTTCTTCAGAAACCCAAACAATAAGTAGTGATCAAAGCCTTGATAACAACTTTAGTGATGATAATGACCAAAGTCTCGAGTATTTTGAAGATATTCCCGGTTTGACGTATCCATCACTTCTTAAGACCAATTGTTCGTATCCGACACAAATGTTCTACACTTTAAGTCCCATATCATTGTCTCGAATAACAAGTGAATCGACGCCAATCACAACAAATAGAAGACAACCAATTGGTGGCGAAAATCTTTTATATCAAAGAAATGTTAATACTTTTATCGTTGGATCTGATGATAGAAACCAAGAAATTATAGAAAACGCTGGAACTTCGCAACCAATTACAGACAGACCTCCTCTTATTGGACAGACAAACAGTTCTGAATCGAGTGCTTCCACTTTAATAACCTCTCAAAAAAGCGATCACTTAATTGGTATACAAGAGAACAGTTCTGTTGATAGGGACGCTTTGGCCAACAAAGTAAGGCAATTGCTCGGAAAGACCAGACATCAGGCAAATGAAGACGACGTCGAAAGCTTAGGACTAATTCAAGTGATTGACGACATTTTCGATGATAATTGCAGTCATATTACCGTTGATTCAGAAAGAAGTGAACCCGAAGGTAAAGGAAAACCATTTTTGGAATTCAAAAGCACACAAAAAATTGTTTATTATTCAAACTCTGATTCAGAAGATAATGAAGAGGAAGAACTAAAAGAAAAAGAAAGAAAGGAAGAAATGTTGGAATCAATGACCTCTTCTTCATCTAATGCTTCAAATAAGAAAACCGATCGAAGAAACCAAAGTTCAATCAACAAATGTATTCGTAACAGAAGTTATTCGACGGGACATAAGAGGACAAGTATTGACATTTCCTCAATTTTAAGACAACGATTTCAAACAAAAGAGAATTTTCCGACTGAAAGCTGTGAAACACAAACCAATCGGTCTTTTTTGGTGGAACAGTCCATACATAAGCAGAACAACTCTCGAGTCAAACGACCCTTTGATGTCTCAAAAGCTGTACAAACGTCTGATTCTTTGCTTAACATTGAATCCAATGATAAGAAAGAGTTGAAAGAAATGAGTTGTCAGACAAATAATAGTTTTGGAATTTCTTCGTTTCTGAAGGAACTTTTGAAAAGTCAATTAAAGCCTAAAAAAGTTAGTTCAGGCACTCAAACCATTCGCTCCTATTTAACAGAACAGTCACTCAAACAGAAAAACAAAGAAATGAAAAAACAAATTAAAGACAAAACAAGAAAAATATTTGAAACCATCCCTTTGAAGACAAAAGCCATTCAGACCTCATATACCTCTTCAGTTAATTCTGAATCGGATTCGACGATAACTAATGAAAGAATACATTTGTCTTCTAATTCAAGACATAATCTATCGCTCGTAGCAGAGAATAAAGAACCGATTTCTTGGTTTATTCCAATCGATAATAAGTCTCAAAATAAGAATATTTCCCGTATTTTTAAAAGGGGTCAATACTCTGGTATAAAAAATAAACTCAACGAACAAATGAGTGCCATATCGAGTCCAATACCTCTTCAGGAGGCTTTCAATCGGCACTGTATTGATATGAGAATCAATTCTCAAATAAGAGTCAACCGAATCAACACAATCGCAAACCTAAGGAAAAGGACAGCAGATGAGAGACTCATAGAAATGGCCAAACAGTTCATTAGACAACAGGAGAGTGCAAAAGTAATCAGAGCTAAAGTGATTCAACCGGTCTTCAAATCAACTATCAAACGATTTTTTACTCACGAAGAGATGAGGGCTCAGACAGAAAAGGTTTACAACACTTTACCCGAAGTCAAAGCTAAGCGGGAGAGAAAAAAACAAAAGGAAAGGGAGAAAAACCAAAGACTTTTAGCTCAGATTTACAAATACAAACTCAAAGACAATGCATTGAAGGGACGGCTGACGTGGAAAATAACCCAAAGTTGTCTCAATTAACTTTTAATTATAGATTTTGTTTAACATTTTTGTTGTTTTACTCATTATTTCATTTCAATTAAACATTTTTATCATTAAATCATTTCTTAATTTTTAAGTTTATTTTTATTGTAATTTAAAAATAATTTACAAATCTTTTTGAGTGAAATAATTGTGTAAAACACTCGACGAATATCTCATTGAATGTAATGATAACCCATTTTATTTGTCAACATTTCATTTCAATTGATTTAAATGTATTAATATTTACATTCAATTTCAGTAAATTAAGCCTTTCTTGTGATGAGTGTCTGTCCCTCACCTTTGAAGGCATCAAAACCAGTCTTTTTGGTAATATTTGTTTGATCTGCAGAGGGAACGGGTTTTGTAGCTCTGATGAAGCGAAGGGTTCCTATTTTGTAGTCATAATCAGGAACACCACGTTTTTGAAACCTTTGAACAGTCTTTCCATTTGTTGCCTCATTTGGTGACAATTCTTTGTTCTTTCCGTCCAATCGATTGCCTTTTCCTCCAAAAGCGATAAACCCTTCGCTGTCTGAAGTCATATCTTCGCTGAGAACCGAACTGTTGTCGTCGCGATTCTCTTCATCGCATTCACTCATATGTTTGTCTCGAATCCTTTCGGGCTCTTTATACCCGACGGGAGCCGCAAATTCCACATTCATATCGCATTCAATGATGGAAACGGCGGATCCGGGTTTGGTCTCCAGAACACACAATTCATATACTTTATCGTTATAAGTGATGGCCACTACATCTCCAGTGGTCAGACACGCGAAGCTTCGCAAAGCATTCTCCAGAACTGCTTTTTGGTCGTGAATGTCGAGGAAGTCAGGCGATTGCGGCTGGAATTTGCTAAATGTGGCCACCGGTAGACTTGCACTCTCCACCTGAACCATTGATCCTTCTTCAAGAAGAAGGTTTCTCATCATCCAATACGGCAAATACACCTTTCCTTCGTCAGCAACGAATTCAAGGACTCCGCAGTGAGTGAACCGATTGTGACGATTGTTCGTTAGCTTAAAGAGCATCGGATATACGATATTAAGTCTGGTCAGAGTGTCCAAAGCCGAGGGCGGCATAATTATTTTGCCCCCTCTCTCTACATCTGACCGTTCATTCCCGGGCAACATTGACACCGAATAGCATCGGTATATAGTATTGAATGGACGGAACTGATCCTGAAATAGACCGAAATTAAACATTTTGATGGAATTTAAATATTTAATCAAAAATATTAATAAAATTGAAGTTAATTTCGATGACTATAAGTCGTGTTCTTTGAGTACATAAAACGCAGAGTCACTTAAAATCACTTAAAGACAATCATATCATATGTTTTTTGTTTTTTTGTTTTCACTCATTTCAAAAACAACGTCCAATTTATTGCCAACAAATAATTTTTTGATAGCAAGCAATCAATTATATTATTCACTATAAATATTATATTTAATTCAGTCATTAAATTATTTTTAACAAAAATATTTAATAATAAACAACACTTTTTATTCTTCTCTTGATTTAATATATTTTAACTTGAATTTTATGTAAGAGACCTTGCTTATTCTTTACAATAAAAATGTTGAAATGATTGGACGTAAAAACTGTTGAGTGAAAAATCATTTGAATGATTGCTATTTGTTGTCAAAAGTTACGTAAAAAGGGGGCACTTCTGAAGGCAAAGTAGGGGAGGGGTGTGAGGAACGTCACAATCAATAATTTTATTTTCAGTTTCCTAAAAACATTTTTTCAGTTTATATTTAATGTAATCAATGGTTGAATTATTATTAAGCGCTCATCAATTGGTTTATTGAAGTTTTACGCATTTGATGTCTATTTGGCTCTAAAATTAATTTAATTGAAACACAAATTTTGATAACAATTAATCGATAAGTTTTGTAACAGAGTTTATGAGTTGAGGTTTGAGTAGTATTTGAGTCAATCCTCAATTGATTTATTCTTTCGAAGCATAAGATTTGTGATGTGATTGGAGTCAACCAAAAGATGGCTTTTGTCCGACCAGTCGTCACCTCTTCGGCTCTTCTGATCACATTTCTGGTCATCTCTTTAGTCATTAGGCAATCAAAACAAAGTAAGTGAACATACATTTAGACATTCATTAAATTTCTATACAAATAGAAAAGTTTTTCAATAAAATATTGCAAAAAATTCTTTAATTTTACACTAAATTAGTTTAAAATTCTTAAAAGCTTTCAATCTATTCATATGATTATTGTTTAGTCTTTTGTTTGACTATTTATTTGCTGTAAATATTGTTTTTATTTAAAATCTTTTTGCCTCGAATTGAGTTCTATTAACAGATTGTTATTATAGTGGTTATAGTGGTTGTGCTCAATCATATTTGTCACACCCGTTATTCTGAGCGTTTAAATGATTGATCTAATTATCAAAAATTATATTAGATTTCACTTAAAGTCCCGATAAAAACGATAAAAATGAGTGAAATATTAGTTTTATTTGTTTTATATTCAGATTAATTGCAATAATTTGTCGTCAAATGCATTACTAATTCAATCTTTTCTTAGAATCTGAGCTCTTATTCAGAATAAATTCTAATTTAGACTTTACTTAAATTATTTAAAATATATATACTTTTGATTAATTATTTTAATAATGTTATGAATATATTCATTGTATTTAATATTTTTATGCTTTAATTAGTGTTAAAATTTAATTAAAAGACACCATTTTTTATCATAAATTAACAATTTTTCCAAAAGAGGCACAAAATAAAAATTAATTTTATTTTTGGAATTCATTCAAAAATTGTATTCAATTATCCTTCAAATACCAAAATAAGACTTAATTAAAATTCATTAGTTTTCATGAAATTCTTGTGAATTACATTCAGTTTTGTTAAACAAACATTTGATCTCATTTTTCAAATCACAATAAATGGGTTTTTATTATTTATTCAATAGAACTGAAATTAGTTTATCTCAATATAAACAATGAAAGTTTATTTTCACTCATTATTAATCAAAATATTTATTAATTCATTAAATAGTCTTTAATTGAAATATATTTCAATTCTCATTAGAGATTCAATTTATTGCTCAACACTTGCTCTTGAGGTCTATCCCCATATCTCCAGTGAATTATTCTATAAATTACTTAATTAATGAATATTTGGTTTAATTAAGTGAGAAAATATTGAACTCAAATGTTGGTTCTGTTCCACTCTTTTCGTTCAATTCATTCGTTTTTCTGTTTATTTTTGGCAATTATGAGGCGAAGGACAGTCCTATTAATCAGTTAAAGTACTGAAAATAATATAAATTGTAGAGATTTACCAGAGTTTCAATCGTCAGAATCGAAATAAATCATTAAAAAGAGTGAGTTATTCATTGATTAGAGAGAGAAAAAAATAGATAAATGTTTGTCTTAACTCTATTTTTAACATTTTATGTGAAAAACAATTAATTAAATTAAAGAAGAAGAGATAACTGATTGCAATTCTAGTCGTTAATCAATTGAATGAGTCAATGAATAAATAATCAAGCACATACACATACACAAAGCACTCTGTTTTCCTCGAGTCTGTCCTTCAGTTTCTAAAGTTCTTCAGTTTTAATATCAATTATTTTAATTAAAGGTATAATTAATTTGGATTAGGTAATTGTTGATTCCCACATTAGCACATTAGCATGTTCAATTTCAATTTCATTTTCTCAAACAATTATCTATTGAAATGAATTTCCTTTAGAATAAATGAATGCTTTAATACTTTAATTATAGTAAACTCCAATCAATTCGAGTCTTCGCGACAGTTATATCCGTTGCGGTCTTACAGAGAGGTCCAAATATTTCATTATGTGATACCCGAAGAGGTGGTTGAGGCCAAGTGGCGTTTTAATGCCTCCAATTTCTATGGTTCATATCTAAAAAGTTCACTTCAGGCCTATTCCTCTCAAATGAATTCAATTGGTATTCATTCGTGTGAAGCACAGAATCTGACGGTTCACTTAAGGCGAGGAAGTCTCCCAATAATTAATATAAATAACGCCTCATTTCCTGAGAATCTGTTGTCAAACGACTCCCAACAGTATTCCATTGAACTGAAGAGTAATTCAACAATAATTACATTCAATATAACGAATCCATTGGCCGGCGATTGGTTTGGATTATCGTATTTACATAAACTCGACGACAGAATATCACAAAAGGGACTCGAAATTGAATGTCAGCACAAATTGGCTTCGAGTCTGTCCTTCAAAACACTCAATGATTTAATGCCAAAGAAAGATATAATAGTCTTAACGCCAACCGTTTCTTTAGTACAAAACATAACTCAAACCACTTATTATAAGTTTTATATGAATTCAAACTGTTTTAGTGCCAAACTAGTGATCCCAAAGTGCGCACAAACCTCTAGACTTTATATTAATAGGAGCGGAACAGTCTGTCCAATAAGTCTTTTTTCTCGATCAAAGGCTTTGCCGTCTCCTCAAGACTTTGACTATTATTTAAATTGCAGCAAATCTGACGATTCTTTCGAGGAATGCCTCTTAGATTTGGAATCATTGGCCACTAATTCTTGGACTTATGTCAGAATTGAGCCGAACGGAGAAGATTTCGATGCAATGTTTGAGAAAATAGAACTCACTCTTCAGCTAATTATTGATGAAAACCAAAATTGTTTATCAAAAACCAGTGAACAACAATTGACGGCTACATCAGAGCCACCGGTGACCACATATTCTAGTCCTATTAGCACTAATCAAACCCAAAAATTTGAGACATCAGAACCAATACGGCCACACCTAATAAGTCTGACCCGTTATGACACAATCAATAGTTTAGAATTCAAGTACAGTCACGTCGACGCCACTGATTTCAAACCCAATCAAAATATTTCTGTCTTTTTCGATGTACCCAACGATCGAATATCAGTTCTTCAGTTCGGAATCATTCCTCAATCAGATATCGGGGGAACCCTTTCCATCGATTTTGCGATCTCTCCCTTTACTAATATATCGCAACAAAACTATTCGGTGACTCTATGTCTTCAGTTCGAAAGAATAGGGTTTTCACCGAATTGTTTGCGTGAACTTAAACTAAACACCAGTTCAACAGATTTTGCGGACAGAACTGCAATCAAAACAATTTTAATTCCGTATCCAAAGCCTGGAAATTGGTTTATGACTCTAAAAGTTAATTGTTATCTTTACGACTATTCTTGGGATCAAATCGGAACAAATATTTGCGAAAAGAACAGTACATCAATTTTATTGGACATCGCTTCGGCGTCTTGTCTTCATTCCAAGTGCGCCAATCGGGGCAAATGTATTCAATATCTAAGTGGAGGCATTCTATTTAGCTCCTGTTCCTGTAAAGCAGGTCTGTCTTAACTTAAATTAGTTTTATTTCTTAAATTAGAATTTTTTATTCAAAGGATGGAAGGGTTGGTTCTGTAACGACGGATCACAAGCCATACCCGATGACCAACTTTTGCTCAACTTTTTGTTACTAACTTTAAGTAATGTTATGTTTATTCCGTCTGTGATATTGTCTGCATATAAGAAGTTCTTTACCGAAGCTTTGGTTTATTTGACAACAATGACCGCATCCACAGTAAGTAATCTTCAAATTACTTAAATCATTGAAATTAATGCAACTTTTGTGGACAGTTATATCACGCGTGTGATTCAGATTATCCGCAGTCTTATTGTTTGCTTAACGTAAATGTCCTACAATTCGGTGACTTTTATTCGGCAATTCTGGCCTTTTGGGTCACTTTAGTCACTTTGGCGAATATGCCAGACCTGTGCCGCGCATTCTTTCATCTGTTGGGAGGAATTCTGATCGCATTTACTGTGGAATCCGATCGGACAAGTCTTTGGGCTTTTGCACTTCCAGCCGGAATGGGAGCTGCAATTCTCATAATTTCATGGGTCAGTTCAAACTTTAATAAACTTATTTCCATTTTTTATAAAAAGCCCTTCCAATTAATAGACTGTTCGGTGCTGTCGGAAATCATGTTATCCTTCGGGTCGGTTCTGGATATTCAGTATTTTGCCGGGAATTGCATTGACTGCGGGCGGACTTGTCGTCTATGCCTTCTTTGAAACTCAAGAGAATTATGCCATAACTCACAGGTTTGACACAATATTCAATATTTTAGTTTAAAATCTAAGGGAATGTCTGTCTGTATAGCTGTTGGCACGGGATTATGGCGTTGGCGCTCCTCTTTTTGGTGCCATCCATGAAGACTGATACAGAAGAAGACGAAGAGGTCGGTGGCAAAGGTACTGACACTGAGACATATTATGAACTAATTGGCGAAGAGGGCTCTCATTTAGCGCGGGTTCCGCCCCGTTAAGCATTTTCTCATTACTCACATTCAGTCAATTAATTTAGACTTAAAATCAATGAAATAAACAAAATATAAACAAAAATAGTATTACATATGATATGACTTAATATACAATTTTAGTCGCATTTTATTATAATTGGTATTGAATTCAAAGATCTCTGTCTGTAGTTATTTATTACGAGATTTAAATAAAGGAAACGTTTAATTGATTCGATTATTGATTGTTTTCTGTCTTTCTCTCCCTGTTCTGTCCAATAGCCAAATGCAACGCAAAGTTAGCTCACGTCGAGTGGAGACCATCGCATACAAGCTTTAAGTTCTTGAATGACGACATCGATATGTTGTGACTTATGGTTGGCTCCAATTAGACCACTATTTCGTACAAATACTTTGACAACACTTTTGCAGCTATTATTCGGACAAAACCCAAATCAAACCCAATTAAAGTCAAAAACTTTGTGAATGTTTTGTTTACAACAAAATTGTTGATTAATTTTGTTGTTTTAAAAACCAAAGAAACTTTTGATCAAATTTTATGAACATTTGTTGAAAAATTGTTTGAAATTTAAGCCAAAAACTATTGAGTTATTTGTTGAACAAATTATTATTAGATTTAAAGTATAGTTAACTCTAATTCAAAGCCTTTAATCAAAACCTAAGAGAAATCATAAAATTGTTGTTTTAGGAGATGTTTCTAATGAAGTGCTTTGTTTGTCAATCGTTTCAAATATTTAATTAAGAATTATATAAAAACAAAGAGTCAGTCAAAAAGTGTCTGCGATTTCCATTAACCTCAACATTATATTAATTAATTCAAAGCAATAATCGCACAGACATTAGGCTTGACTTAAGTTATATACAATTGGATTCACAATTGAATCAAATTTAATCGTTATTTGTATTCATTTATTGTTAGAGTTTTTAAATTATTAAATGATTTAATGAGAAAAAAATGTTTAAGAAAATGAATTCATTTATCACTCCTTCCTTGAGATATCCTCTGCAGGAATGCCTGTCCTTTGTTTTTACGGAACTTCTCGAATGGATCGTTGTCTGGATTTTTAATACCGACTCCTTTATAGAGTTCATTCCGTTCTCTCACTTCTCCGCCTTTTATTGGATCTAAAAATATATTCAAAAAAATTAATAAATTGTGAAATTAGTTTAAAATGCAAACCTTGAATGCCTTGTCCGGCAGCGCCCAGTCCTGAAGCGCCAGACCAACCCATTTTTTTGAGCATCTGATGGCCTTTATTTGATTCATCGATTCTCGTCTCCGGTTTTGCATACGATCTGAAAGTGTTTTAAAAATTAGAAAATTTTAAACAAATGTTTGCAAAACTGACGCAAAACTCCGATTAGGAGATGGACTCGAACTCCGACTTCTGCTTCTACTTCTTGATCGATAAGATCTACTTCTACTTCGACTTCTTGAACGAGATCTAGATCTAGACGGAGACCTTGAGTGGGATCGGGAATGTCTTCTTCTTGAACTGGAGGACGAACGACTTCGACGAGATTTGGTTTTTCGGGGACTTTAAAAATAATTGTTCAGAAATGACTCAACCATTTAAATATTGAATACCTTTTGTCTTCTCTGTATTCTCTATACTTCCTCTTTGGTGACGGACTTCTTTTGGAGTGAGTCGAGTGAGAACTCGAATGCGAATGACTTTCAGTGTTTTGATTACTTTTAAAATCGTTTTCACTATTATTTGAATTATTTTTTACAATAACTGTATTTATGATATCCTCTGAAATTTCAATCGATTCGATGCCATTTTTCGACTCTTCTTTAAGTTTCTTCGCGTGACTCTTGGCTTTGAAAAACTCATAGAGACCTAACTGTTCCCATCCATCGCTATTTCGAGGCCTCTCATGAGTAGGCGGTGCATAAAACATTTCTACTGCCGCTAGAAGTCTCTCATTAGGAGGAGCGGGAGGTGGGAGCCGAATGTCTTTTGGGACAATGGGTTTGTATTCAAAATCTTCGAGTTTGACGAGGGGTGCCATAAGCCCTGCGGGCAGTTCAAAATATGGCACATCTGGTATCACTTCTTTAGGAGGGATTGGTCCAGAATTGGGAACCGCATTAAAAAACTGGTTGTTTGGGGGTATATGTGTTGGAGGAAATGGTGGGCCAGGCATTGAATTAGGGAAAGGCTGGTTAGTAGACATCATTTGTTGCGGCATTTGTGGAACCGGTCCTAATCTGACAGCCATTTGAGAAGTTTGATGTAATTGAGGCAAAAGAAGTGGTTGAGACTGATTTGCGTTCGATATTGGAGGCGGACCCGGAGGTGGCGTTTGATGCATAAGAGGCAAAAACATCGGCACTGAAGTTGGTGGTGGGGGCTGATCGAACTGTCCCACAATTGGGGGTCGAGATCCAAGAGTGGGCGGTTGTGTTGGGGGCAGTAATACTGAAGTTAAATTTAATTAAGTAAAGTCAGACACGAAAAAAGTTGTGCTCACATCGAGGAACTGAAGGATGTCCCGGTATTTGAGTGTTGGTCGGCATCGGAAGTGAGACGACCGGCATTTGCGGCACATTCGGTACCATTTGTTGTTGTTTTTGTTGCTTTCAATGGAATTATCGTTAAATTAAAGTATTTTTTAAAATGAGTTAAATTACTTGTAATCTCTGAATCTTTGTTTGGATGTGCGCCACAAAGTCTGAGTGCTGTTTCTGAAGCTGACTATACTTTGCTAACTGTCCGTTTGTAACGGCACTGACCTGACCTGAAAATTCATTCAAAAGAGCACTCTTTGGTCGTCAATCAGAACCAATTTGTGGAGAAATCGAGAAAAGAGAACAAATAAAACAATGAATTTAGAGATTCGGTATTTGAGCTAAAAATGAATAAAAAATACTTTGACCTAAAGATCAATTCGGGATTCGCTGGAAATTCAACTCAATTTTATCTCTCATTAAAAAAACAAATTATTTGATTCCAATCGAAACAAAAACTAAAATTTCTTTTGAAATATATGCAAAAATAGCCAAAAATGTAAGAAAGTCTTACCTTATAGTTAGCCAAAGCGAGGGCCGGGTTTTGTAACTGCTATTTATATGAAAACAACAAAAAGGTTTATTTTCTGTCTTTTTGATGGTTTGCTTATATTTATTAATTTGTTTAGCAGTTGAGCTAAAGTACAAAAGCCTTACATCCAGTGCTGTGCGTTCAAAGTACTGATTCATTTCCCATAACTTCAAGAGCTGCCAAAACAGTTCATTCAATCGATTGAATTCAAAATAATAATCAATTCATTGGTTCTCAAAATCGATTCAATGTCTCAAAACTTTTGACACAATTGTCTCTTTATTTGAGAACCTCTGAGAAGATAATAGAATACATACTTTTGTCAGCTTTTGTTGTTTCTGATCGTCGGCCTCAGCGAAGGTGTGGCAAAAGATAGGGACAATCACTTTCTCAAGAGAACGCTTAAGGCTATCGTCTCCTTTTCTCAGACTATTATATTTCGATTTCACACAAATTTGATTAACTTTTGGATCGTTTACACAAATATATTATAATTTAGTCAAACAGTTCTCACCAGTGATTGAATAAGTCGTTAATTAAGTAAAGAATATGTAATCGCGACTCAAATGTCGAACCAATTGTCGTAACCCTACAACAAATCAATAATATAATAATATAAACATTTCTTAAATTAATTACCTCTTCAGCAGATATTTAGAGATAACATCGAAATGGATGGGAGCGTTACAGTTGTTGAAGATCCACATTTTTCCATTCTGTTCAACAAATTAACAAAAATTACTAAAAATCGGAATCAAATTAAACAAATTCTAACCGCAATCGACTCTTTAGTGCAGTTATCGACGATTGGAAGCAAAACGGCTTCGAATTCGTTTAAATTTATGTTAAAGTTTTCAGATATTCTTCTTATTTGTTCCTCTTGTGATTGTTTGATGACATCATCGATGAGTATCTGTTTTTGTTGCATTAATACCTGGTGTTGAGCCGATAGGTTAGCCTCTGATTGACGGATCTGTTCCTGAAGTTCATTCATTTGTTGAGTCAACAGATTTTGGTCCAAATTATTGTTAATATTATTGATTCCATTGTTTTGCCAAATGTTTGACTGTTGAGGCGGTGGACCCGTTGGGGCCGATGCCATCATTTGTTGGTTCATAATATGTTGTTGTTGTTGTTGTTGGTGTTGGTGTTGCATCTCTTGTTGTTTGCGTTGAATGGCCTGTTCTGTGGTCACTCTGTATTGATAATAGTTAAAGAATTCGCCGCCGAATAAAAAATAAAAGCGTGGATTATCTCTTTGTTTGTCTTTTGTCATTTGCTCGAATTCGGGACCATTTCTGGCCACAAATTGTGCCAATTTGTCGATTATATTCTTAAGCTCTTGATCTATAAATTGGTTAAATTTTAAGACAAATTTAAATACGTTTTTATTAACAATCGATGGATTTGTTGTTTTTGAGGCTTTTGTCTAAAAAGGAAATCAATTGATTAATACCTTCGGGAGGTTTCGGTAAATCCATTGCATTTGAAAATTGATTTCTTGATTAAAATTAATAAATAAATTTAAAATTAATTGCAATAAAAGTATTTTCTTCTAATAATAAATAAATTTCTCAAATGTTTTCAAATAGATTTCACGCCATTATTAATACAATCGAACCTGTTTTGAGCCAATTATCTTACAAATAAAAACAACTTGATAACTATTTCCTTCTTCACATATAAAAATGTAAAATATTTCCCTAGGCATAATTCAAGCATTTTCCTCGATATCTAATTTAATTCTAATTAATATATCCCAAAATTGAAACAAAATTAATTATGTTTATAAAGAATATGTTTGACTGTATGTTAGGATTTCATCAATGAAAGAGCGGAACATTAGTTTTGCCGTAAATTCACTCCAATTACTATTATTTGAATGAAATTCAGTTTAAAATTAATGAATGTTTGTATTTATTTCTATATTAAAGTTTAGACATTTTTTCGGATTAATTTGTTTGTAAACACATTTTAATCAAAATTTTGTGATCTTTTTATTAAAGAATATGTAATAAAATGTAATTAAATTTTATTTAAAGTTTGACCAATGAATATGACAAATAAAGGGTTCAGTACTACCCTGGATGGACCGGCCAATGCATTGGCAGTCAACAAAGAGGCCAATCTGGTGGCAGTGGCCGGTCGGACAGTCTTCAAGATATTCGAGATTAATGACGACCATTTCGGTGAAGCCTTCAATTTAAGGGTTGGAAAAAACTTGAATCTAAACTTCAGTTGCAATGACGTGGCCTGGAATGAAGTGGATGAGAATGTGTTGGCCACCGCTGCCACCAATGGAGCTGTGGTTACTTGGAATCTGCAGAAGCAGTCCCGCTCTAAACTCGATGTGGTCTTCAATGACCACAAAAGGACTGTTAATAAAGTTTGTTTCCATCCATCAGAACCTCATTTACTTTTGAGTGGATCCCAAGACGGACGGATGAAACTGTTTGACCTGAGGCGCAAAGAGGCCACAATGACTTTCATAAGTAACTCCGAAAGTGTCCGCGACGTACAGTTCGCTCCGTCTCAGGGCTATAACTTTGCTTCAGTTCAAGAGACAGGAAATGTCGAGATTTGGGACATTCGCCGAAGTGATAGGTCTGAGCTCAACTTCATAGCTCACGGCGGTCCTGTTTTTGCCTGTGATTGGCACCCAAACGCTGAAAAGCGCAAGTGGTTGGCCACTGCCGGACGCGATAAAGCAATTAAAGTGTGGGATCTGTCGAACCCAACAAAACCTCATTGTTTACATACCGTCCAAACTATAGCTTCAGTTTCGCGCATCAAATGGCGACCGAACCGTGATTTTCATATCGGGAGCTGTTCTCTTGTGGTTGACTTCAGTATTTATGTTTGGGATGTGAATCGTGTTTACGTTCCGTCCGCTATATTCAATGAACACAAAGATGTGACCACAGGGTTTGCCTGGAAGAATGACCCCCACGTTTTACTATCGACCAGCAAAGACGGTACTCTCTATCAACATTTCTTTGAGTCGGCGTTCCGTCCTTCCAATCACTACAATCCAATCGGACTGTCGATAAATCCGAGCGGAAACGTGGCCTTTGCTGCGAGTGATGTCATTTTGAAGAACTCATTCCTAACGAACAAAGAGTTAGTAAAAGCCCATTCTTTGGGCCCCAACTCAATAATAAGCAGTAGTGGTGTTATCAGTCCGATGACCACTACTGGCACTTCTCTAAATAACTATTCAAGTGTTCGCTTGTCTTCACTGTTTAGAAAACCTCCCGATCTGTCGGAACAGTTTAGAAATGCTGTCAGTTCTCTGATGTTATTCAAGTGTTCCAATCCTGAAATGAGTGACACCCTATCTATGGATTGGTTCGTCAGTTCCGCTAAAAGATATCAATTAAATGGAAAGTCAATTGAGGAGCTGTGCGAATACAATGCCGAAGTGGCCGCACAGTTGAATAGAACTCAGGTATCCCAGACCTGGAAAATACTTTTGCAAATGTTTAACGCAAATGTCAGGTCAGGGACTATGAGTGGCAGTGCTGTCAACTCTAATACAGTCGGAACTTTGACTGACTTTAACGACAAAAACGATTTTGTTAACCCGAGCCGACATACCAGTGGTAGCACAGGTAGACACTTAAGTGGTGGCAAAGCCAAAGACCAAATCGTTGCAAACGACACTTCCGGTAATGAAGAAGAATCAGATTTTAGTGATATTATAGAAAACAATTCGCAGCCAAAGCCTAAGCGGGTGTCTCAGCCCACCCCTAAAAAGCAATTTCCTGGAGATTTCTTCTTCAGTGAAAACGACGCTTTAAGTCAATCAGGATTTGGATTGAGTCAAACAAATACTCTCACCGATGGTATGTCTTCTCAACAGGAGTGGGATCTGCCCAGAGAGGCATTCTATCCTCGACATGCAATACAGGACTGTTCGATACCCCCAGAAATAACAGACACTACTAATGATCCGTCCTCACCAACCAGTTTGGATGAAGACGACGACGCACTCAATCAAATCAATTTCCTCTCCATTAGTGATACTGACAGTCACTCCCATTCTTTGTTATCATCCCGAGCTCCTCCAATTCCTGTCTGGCCATTTACTGGTTTAGTCGCTGAAATGCTTCACTTTTATGCGAGTCAGGGCGATGTTCAGACCTCAGTATCTGTGCTTTTGGTATTGGGCGACAAAATGAAGACTTTGATAGACTTTTCGGTTCAACAGCAGTGGTATCAGTCATATATTGATCTCTTGAGTCGATTCGAACTCTGGAGTGTCGCTAATAAAGTGATCCGATTGTGTCCCCACCCATATATCAATAGTTTGAATCAGACTTCGACTACAATCTATGCCACGTGTGGTCTGTGCCGTAAACAACTCAATTCAAGGTTCGGTTGGATTTGTGAGCGATGCAAAACAGAACCCTCCAACTGTTCCATATGTCACGTAGCCGTCACCGGTCTATTTGTTTGGTGTCAGGGATGTGCTCACGGCGGACATTTACAGCACATCCAGGAATGGTTAGTGAACAACACTCTTTGTCCGGCGGGATGTGGACATCACTGCGAATATACTTAAAAGGGCTAAAGTATTGTCTCATTCCCTCCCAAATAGTCATAAAATTTGTGAAACTTTTACTCAAAAGTTTAATTCCTTTTTTAGAAAATCTTTTTTTAACCACAAATTATATTTTGATTTTAAATTAGAGAAAACTTATATTTATTTTCATTTTTTTTCTTAATTATTTTCATTGAAATAAAGCGATAAAAAAATTTAAATTTTTCCTTATTTTAAGTTTTTTAAGGGAAGGGCGTATGGAATGAGCGACAAAATTATTCATCAACCAATTCAAAAAAAATCTATGAATAATTCATTTGATTTTATGTAGTGTTTATGTCATTTATTCAAACATTAAGTTTAGTCCAAACCTTAATTTTGTTTTGAAATCAATTTTTTTCATTACTCTTAATTCACATTTGAGATAACCTTAAACTTGATTTTATTTTTAGAGAAAATTTCAACAAATAATTAGATTAAATATTCAAAAGACACGGATAACTAAAATTTAGATATCGTTAGTCGGAGTGAATTATTCATTTAATAGGCAATTGACACATATCTTACTTTTTTGAAAATTTAAACCATTTAAGTTTAATACAGACATACAATTATTGTCTTTTCTGTTCAAAGAGTAATTAAGAGCAGAGATATTTCGCAAACTTTTACTTCTCTTAGAAGCTGGATTGACCAAGATACTAAACAGCAATGGAATAAAATGGAGACAGGAAGTCTACAATTTTGTTTTTAATTTAGTTTTTGTGGACCTATTTTTGGCTAAAATAAGTTTAAATTCTCATTTGAATAATTGCCGTTTTGGAAAGTATACCCTGGTCTTTGAGCATTTTAAAACATATATTGTTAAAACATATATACAATATTTTAGCCAAACTCGAATTCCCCCTTGGCAAACTTGGCAAACCCTAATTAAAAGGCTATAATTATGAACAAAATTGTTTGAAGACAATGATTGACTGTTATATCGATTAATATTTGTTTAGATCTGACAGCGATTAAGGGCTCAATCATGAAATGCATTCAAATTTAGGGTCAATAGAATCCGACACTAATTGTTGTGTTAAGTCCTAGATTTCAATCTTTTCAGTCAATTATTTTAATAAAAAACAAAATTCTTTCAAAATTTATTTAACATAAAATATTTCAATACAGGGTTATTCCAAATAAACTATATTCCAGCGACAACCAAAATAATGTATGAACTTATCAAAGGGTTAATATATTATATCATTTGAACTTAAATTTATTTCATAAACTAAAACTCAAAATTTATAAATTTGTCACAAATTAGTTTCAAAACATCAACATTACAACTACATTGAGCATGTACATTTATACTAGTTGATCAATATTGATTCTTTATTAGCAAAAAGTATCAAATTTATTATTTTGAAAACTCCATAGCTTTTGTTCTAAAAGCCAAAAAGGCAATAAATATTACTCTTGAGTTTGTCTCATCACAAATGATGATTTGATGAAGTTTAGAACTTTGAAAAGTTGAGGAAGCTCAAGTAATAATGCTAAATATATTTTATATAGACCAGTTCCTTTATGAAGCATTCTGTAAATTATACAGTATATTGAAATATATATATTGTTTGATAAATGCTTTGAATTTTAAAGTTCTCTAACAAAAAAAAATTATTAAATAAAAGTTATGAAAAATAATTTCATTGAAAATAATATATTCAATGAATATTAAAATTATTATAAATTATTCGAAACTTTGATCATTTGTTATGATTATAGAGTTTTTTTTCCAAAAAACTTATTAGTAATTAACTGTAATATGTGTTGTAATGAACTAACAATCGATTCATTCTTCTCTTTCGAGACATTGATTGCAGCGCTAAGACTTCAAATCAATTAATTGATTCAGAATTTGATAAAATTCTTGTCTGAAAAGAGAGAGAGAGAGAGAGAGAGAGAGAGAGAGAGAGAGAGAGAGAGAGAGAGACCGAATGTTCAGTCGACTCCCCCATAGCTGTGGATACCTGAGGGTATATACCTGTGCGATCGCTGCCGGCTCTAAAGTGTTTTGATTTGTTGAGCTGAACAGCACTTATTATATGGATTGCAGTGCAACGCTTGGCCACCGGTTCACTTGAGTTGAGGGCTGACTGGCTTTTGGTTGAGAGGCATTCGTTGCTCTTTTCGTAAGACTGACTCAACATTGAGAGCACTGACGACTCTTACAATAGTTAGAGAGATTGTTTCGAGACTTACCTGTTGTGCGACTCATCCGAATAGGTTTAGAGCAGGAAAATGGCCGAATCATTAGGTCTGTGCATTTGATTCAAGTTTTACTCTTAGTTAGTTATATCACGACGACTCTCGCCTGACATACGCTCACCAATACTCAAGTTATTCAACTTTAATCATATGATTATAAAATCAAATTCGTAGTGAATATCGTCTCTCAGTTTCTCTAATGTTTTAGTTTAGATTCAAAACTTTTGAATTTTAATCACAACTTAAGAGTCTATTATCCGATCGTTATTCTCATCCCACGTCTTACCCGCTGACAGACTTAGCGCTCAATCATTAACTAACTGTTTGTCAGATCAGAGGTCTGTCCCGTTCACTGTTCACTGTGTCGACACCTCTTCATTACTCTTCACAACCATTCATTCATTCTATAAGTTTATCGGAAGTGACTCTCGATTATCATATTTTGACTTTTTATGACATTTACTAAAATTGACTTTTAGTTGATTCGGAATAAGTCCGAAGTCATGTCGACTGCAATAAGTCTAACGCGTCGTTTTGGGACCACTTCTTACGAGAATGTCTGCAACCGATGCGCTCATGTCGTCTATTCAGCCGAAAAGATCGGACCTCTAAAGGACTTTACTTTTTATCACCACAACTGTTTCAAATGTCATGTCTGTGGAACTAAACTTACACTCAAGACATACTTCAATAATCAACAGGACCAAGATGACAAACAGGTAAATTCCTTTGAATCTAAAGTTTAGATTCAAACTTTAATGTTTAGATATTTATTTATTTATTCAGGTTTTAGACCTTTTGCTTAAAAATTTTGATATATATTCCAGATTTAAATTAAAATATGTTTTTCTATAAATATTTTGAATGAATTCTGATTTAATTGATTGATTAAATTTGTGGTAATTCAATGATTGATCAAAAAATGGGCTAAACTCCAAAGAACTGACAGTTTTAGATTAATTTTTGAATTTTTTTTAACTTTTTTCACAAATTTTTCCTTTTTTTTCATTTAATTATTTTAAATTCAAAAAAAAAAATATTAAAAACTTTAAAATCTTAGCCTAATTTTGAATTCAGCCAAATATCGACAAAACAGTTCACAAATATTTGTTCAGTAAATTCAGTAAATACTTGTAATTCATTGCAATTCAATACAAGAATCAGGATATTAGCCATCGATTATAAACTACTTAAAAATCACTAAATTAATGGTTTGTTTACAATTGATATTAGGCTCAGATTTAAGGCTAGTTTTTCTGATCGTTTTGAATACGATTAGGAATTGAATTGAATTATATAATTTTGATGGAATAAAAGTAAAATTTGCATACTTTGGTGAAAGTTCACTGTCCCTCACAATTATATTTTGGGCGGAAGTATAAACCCATCAAAAAATCATTGAAAACAACAAAAAAACCTTTTTGTAAGTCCAACAAAAAGCGATTCAAAAATACAAATACTGAGGTCTCATAAATACATATTTTTACATAATTTTAGATTTATTTGAATCCGAGTTTAATTAATAACTTCTCGTCATATCTTTCTGTCAATCAATTTCTTTCTTATTTTTTTCAGTAAATTTCCTTAATTTTAATTTCTTATCTTCAATGAAATGAATGAATGGAAATGAAATGCAATCTATCTTTTAATTTAAGTCCAAAATCAGCTAAACTTCCAAATAAATTGTTTACTGAAAACAATGATTTTTGCATTTGAATGAAGAATAATAGAAATCAATTTCAAGGATAAACAATAATTTTGTGTCACTCAACAAAAGGGAAATACATTTGAATCAAAATTAATAATTAATTAACTCTTGTATTGTATTTCTGCTGACATTTCTCCTAAAAAATTATGAAAAGTTGTTATCGTTTTCCTATTCTTTCTGTGATCTACTCTCTAATGGTATTGAAAACTGAATAAATAGAGATATCTCCAAAATCAAAACTGAGCATGATGATCGCTTTTCTTATGTAAATTGAAATTATTCTATTTGTCGGCTCCTCTCACAACATATTATTTTCTTTTGGGATTGAATTCAAACTTATAATAAAATTACGTTTAATTTCTGATTGAATGCAAATTTATTAAAACAAAGTCTAACTTAATATTCAAGAAAAATAAAGTTTGAAAACATTGTTATTAACAGACATTAGAAGCAGTATTTTGTTATGTTTTCGCTTTCTTTACTCAAAATGCACTCAAAATAAATGAATAGTTTTTGAGTCATTGCTTTCCTGTTATTATAAGCATCGAAACTAATTATGCAAAGCCTGCCTTCGGGTCACACATAACATTACCTCCACTTCGGATCGTTTGTGAGCCGTCCGATAGACTCAGTGCTGTCTTTCGTGCGTAATAAATATCGAATGAAGAATTCGTGAAAAGTACCAGTACCAATACCTTGTCTTTCACTCTTATATGAATTATTTGAGTCAATTGAATGGCTTTTCCCATAAGAAAATATGGCTCTTCTTATCATTACATAAACTTAACAATCGGTGCGTCAGTAATGAGTTATTCGGTATTTAAGTATAAAAATTCAGTGCAATGTTAAGCATATCATTATTGGGGCCTCTTTTCCATCGAAAGTGAGTCTCGAACTGAGTCTCGAGTAGTTTTTCACCAAATAATACGACGAGTTTTCACTTTAATCCATAAAATCACTAATGAATGGCTCAATATTTTCTTCTTAAAGTCTTCATCTAAATGATAATCTGACCGAAAATCTCAATTATCTCAAACATATCTAAGAAAAACATGGACTCAATTGACTCAGAGTCAGTTTATTACAACAAAATTAATTGCATGAAAAACACTTGTATTTCAAACATAAATAAAAGCGATGCCGTAATCATCAAAATTGTGACAAATTTCAAATCATTTCAAATGCAAATCAAATATTTTTTGGAATAAAAAACAAATAAAAATATAAATATTTAAACTAAAAGAGCCAAGAACCAAATCCGGATTGAATAACACATTTGTGTTTTTCTTTTTGAATTCCTTAAACTTACAAATAAGTGATTTGAAAACAAATAGGAACAGAATAATCATAGTATTGACTATAAATTGGCTGTAATTGTCTATGAAGTTGTCCTTCAGTTTAATTGCTTTGAAATATATTTCTTAAAATTGAACCGAAAAATTGCCGGAATTTTAATGAAGTAATTAAGGAATAATGGCTTTTATTAATATTTTTATGCTTTTATCAAATGATTTAATCAATTCATATGAGAAATAGAAATATAATCGTGTGATTTGTCTGTACTCTACCTCATCGATGATTTATCGCAATTGAATGTATTTTTCGGAAGCGAATACACATTAATTATATTCTTATGTTTTTCACTACATTTACCGAAGGGATGTAGTATATAATCTCGTTCGTTAAACCACCCACCCACCAACCCAAAATTCTTTATGAATATATATATTGTACCAT